>WSYH01006249.1:5997-39311 GCA_036426205.1 Ascaphus truei
CTACACGACGCTCTTTCTGTGTAATCTTTCGTTAAACTTGAAAATTGTGATAAAAATATTATACAAAACACATTGGTTGCTCTCTATTGAGGTTTGTAATGATATTTAATTATAAATATTTTTTGAATGTTTTTCTTCAATATGTATTAAATAATGTTTTATTTTCAATTCTCAATATTAGTGGAGGTGAGTGCATCATTAAGGGTTCTTTTCTCGTATATGTAGTTTACTGTTATATAGCCCAGAAAGCACCCTTTCAGTACGTAAATACTTTAGCTGAGCAGGGACCAATCCCCTCCTTTCTTCATAAAAAGTTTACCACTCTAAATACCCTCTTAAGAACTTTTCTTGTTCTTCAAAACTGTTGTTTTCTTCAAAATGTGGGGTGCACAAATTCCAAGTGACCGAGAAGTAAAAGAATTAAAAACACAAAAGTAGTGCACATATGTTTCTACTGAATTAATAATATACTGTATGAAAAGTGGGAAAAGATGCACTCACATTTCTCCAAAATAAAAATTGCATATCACTACAATGCACATCAATTGTAGGGTCTGCAGACTCTGCAAGCCTCCTCAATTGCTCCAATTGCTCATAAGGTTGAGGTAACGGATGTTCCAGAATAAAAAGAGAAAACAATAGTGCAGAAAATCCCTAATGATATTTATGAAAGTGTAAAAATTAGAAACATTGAAATGCACATTTACAATGTTTCCATATAACCAGGGCCATCTTAACAACATTAGGGCCCCCGGGCAAAGCAGTGCATGAGGCCCTGCCTACACTGTTGCTCCCAGCCTCCCACATGCTCACTAGCAGCAGCAGGCACCGGAATTGCTGCACTGCTAGGCTGCGAGTGGTTTTGACACGAGCCGGTGTGCCAGGCGGGCAAAGAGCGAGCAGAGCCGGGGATCCATGGTGCCAGGTGGGCAGAGAGCGAGCGGAGTCGTGGTGCCGGGCGGGGGGAGAGCGAGTGGAGCCGGGGAGCCAGGGTGCCGGGCGGGCGGAGAGCGAGCCGAGTCGTGGTGCCTGGCGGGGGGAGAGCGAGTAGGGTTGCCAGATGGCTTGTCCAAAGTACTGGACACAATGGTGAAAGGAGCGACGCACTCGAGAATCGTTGGTGGGGAAGAATGTTATTTATATATGACTTGACTGTTCTAAATTTCACTCCAAGTATTCACCAATTTGCACCAATTTATATTCTATTTCGTAAAAAATCTGGGGAGGAGTCTTGGGATGGAGCACCCTTCCGAGGATTGTTTTAGGAAATAGAATATGAAATATTGTAGTGCAAATTGGGGCATGCTTGGAGTGAAATTTAGAACAAATGACGTAATGGTCAGATCATTTATAAATAACTGACCTGCAGTCATACTGTACATGGTGAGCAATACTGATCTTACTGCTCCTCCCACAAATTCCAAGATTGTGGCACACCCCCCATCCTCTCTCTCTCCCCCCTTGTCCTCTCACCCTCCCACCCCCCTTTGTCCTCTCACCCCCTCCCTTCATCCTCTCTCATCCCCCCATCCCCTCATCCTCTCTCACCCATCCCTTCATCCTGTTACCCCCCATCCCTTCATCCTCAACCCCCTCCCTTCACCCCCCCTCCCTGTCATTATCAGTACAGTAGCTCTCAAATTTAGATTTCAAAATCCAGCTTTAAATTGCATATTAAATCATGCCATTGGATAAGTAACCTGCTCTGCCTTCTTGGGGAAGATCTGTAAGTAAGAAGGGTGCTGCAGAGATTGCAATGCTACTGTGATGAGAGCTGAGTTATGGAGCCTTTCTGAGAATTTACAATAGGGGTTATTTTTAATAGATCTTGAAAATGGGAAGACTGTTAGTATAGTAAAAGAAAGGGTGAGTGAGCAATTAAACAAAGTTGCCAGTACTGTACTGTCCCGACACAGTTTATTCTCACATTTGCCCGTTTTGTGCCCGTTATGAACGGGGCTTTTTCCGTCTGGCGCCAAAACGGAGCCACGAGCGAGCCGCATCTTCCCCTTCCTGCGCGTTTAATTAAAATGCTCCCCTCCCCTTCCCCTCCCCTTCCCCTCCCCTTCCCCGAACCTCTGGCTGCTCCCCCTGGCTTGCGCAAAGCTGCGCGCAGCGTCCCCCTTACCCCTGCTGCCTCTGCAGCCTTTGGGGATGCCGGGGAACCCTGGGCCGTGTGACCGGCACAAGAGTGACGCGCCGCACGCGCCAGGGAAATCCCCAAATGAGCCACCGGCTTCCCGTCGGCTCCCCCACACCGCGGCTACGGCCGTGTTAGAATAAACAGTGTCGCCACTGTATGTACTGTCTGTCACCACACACACACACACACACACACACACACACACACACACACACACAGGCGGCAGAGGAGTCTCCAGCCCCGCGGCAGAGGAGTCTCCAGCCCCGCGGCAGAGGAGTCTCCAGCCCGTGTATCCTGTGGCAGCAAGCCCACCTGCGGAGGTATGTGTATGTATTTATATGTGTGTGTTTGAGTGTGTTTGCTCGGGGGCAGGGGGACTTGCAGGGTGCCGCTCAGTTCAAGCAGTAGATGCTGCCCCCATCACCGTGCAGCGGAAGCACTCGCCCCCGATGGAGTACAGAGCTACTGCTGTAATTTGAGCTTGGCGTGCGGCTGGGACAGAGAGCGGGCCTGGTCCCAGGAGCCAGTCGGGTTGTAGCAGGAGAGCTGGATGCCCCGGATGCCGCCCGTGCCCATCTCCAACTGGGGGAAATTTGCTGCCGGCCGTTAGGAGCGGTGCCGGCGGCTATCGCTGCCGCACCGTTTGGGGGGAGCGGAGGCCATTAGGAGAAGCGCCGCCGCCACTTCTGATTTTTGAAGCGGGTGGGATGTCAGTGTTGGGGTCGGGCTGAGCCAGAACACAGCCCGGCCTCAACTGCCAGCACTGACGTCACATCCGTTTCATTTCTGTCTCCACAATTCTTTTTTGCCCCAGTTCGAATGAGGTGCCACTAAGGAAGTTTCACTTAAAAAAAAACACAGGTCTGTGGTCCATAGGAAGAACCCCTGAGACTGCATCAAGGAGCCCCATGGTTCCTCGGAACCCTGGTTGGGAATCACTGCTCTATATGCAAGACATGGGTTTATGAGTTGGTTATAGGGTTCATTACACCATGGGTAACCTTACAGGCACATTGAAAGCTGAGATATAACAGTAGGAAGGATCCGAAGATTCCAGCGGTGCACAGCTTGTAGAGATGAGAGACCAGCAAGGTGTAGATTAAAATTGAAATTTTATTGAAAAAACATATGGTATGGGGGACACACTCTGACGCGTTTCGTACCTGCGTGGTCCTTAATCATAGAGCTGAGATATGTTGGTCATGACAGCTGCTCTGAGTGATGTATATATATATATATATATATATATATTGTATATATATTGAAGGAGCACATGTTTACATCTTCACTCAATCCTGAATATAAAAGACAGATATCAGAGTAACCTAACTAACATATTCAAAGTACTGTTCTGTTAATTGTCTCTTAAAATCTAACAGAAATGAATGTAAACAAAGAAATAATGTGATAAGAATGGGAGTTCCATGATTAGATCAATTCTATTAAATGTTCAGAAAGAGAATAAATGATTCAGTGAAGGTAATCTATTGCTGAGATTTACTCAGTAACTCACTGGAGGCCTTTGTCAAAATCCTTTGACAAGCTAATTAAAAGAAGAGTGTTATGCAGCCTGGAATGTTTACCAAGATAAAATGAGTTGAACTATTTAACATTTCAATATACGCATTTTGTATTCTACATAGACATTATATTTAACCCCTCCAATAACACATTTTCTTTTTTTAACTTTCTATGATTAAAAGGAATAAAAGGGCTAGAGCATTAACTAATAAAAGTGGAATTTTTTTTTTAAATCTAATGTGAGAAAAAGCTGTACTGTATATAATGTATTGTATCCATAAAAAAACCCAAAATGGGAAAAGGAACTTGCAACATCTGCTCAAGGTAACTAAAAATGGTAGAACTACCTTTACACATACTGTATGAAACAATGAAAAATAAGAACAAAGAGTAAAGGTGTATATAGTAGGGAACACTAGATATTAAAATCCCAAATCTATGAATTATACTACAACATAGTTATTATTAAAAAAAAAATCTGATTTTTGAATCTGAAAATACATAGAAATTGTGATCCTGTCCAACGGCACAACATAAAAATATTAGTAGTATTGTTATTGCATCCTATATACATAATCTAAGTTTTCCTCTCTTTCCCTAAGTTTCCCTATGCCTAAGGGAAACCGCGTGTGACTATGCATGCTGCTGTTACCTGTACGCTCACAGGAGGCCTGAGCCTCCACTTGTGGTAGCCTGGGGTGAGCTCTCTCTCTTAGTGTAGCGCCTCCACCTATGAGGGATCCCAGCTTTGGCGGCATGACTCCTCATAGGAACCAATATAACTAGAAATAACAATCTCGCCAAAAAAGCCTACTGTTATTCAGTAAGCCCCGAGAAGTTGGAATGTTTGGCGGAAAAAAAACATTTGCTAACCACTTGGAGAGAAGCCCTATCTCGCCGATCATCGCCAGCTTTTCAAACTCGCTGTATTCTAGTAGCCCTGATCAGCATCTCGCAGCTGATCGCTGCTAAAAATGGCGAATTTATCAACAAATAATCATTCAGTCCCCTAGGGGTGACTGTGTCAAGTGTATATGTCCAGAAAGCTTCTCTCTGAATCAATGCTATATCCCTCTCTGAGCCTGGAGTAGATGTAACCACTGATTCTATCCCCATGATCTTCAGTGACGCCACTGTATGTTTATGATCTGTGCAATGTGTGATCAGTACAGTCTCTTTCTTCTTGTTGTTAATTTTGCTGCGAAGCTCTATATATCTTGTCTTGAGCATGCGGCTTGTCTTTCCTACATAAAGTAGTCCGCACGGACATTTAATGACATAGATGATATTCGTGGAGGGGAGGGGGAAGCTCCGATCGGAGGACCGATCCTCCGAGGCTCCGGCGCGCGCACGGGACACCTCGGCGCGCGCCCGGTATCTGTCGAGGCCGAGACCGGGTAAATGTTAGAATAAACTCGGCTGCGACAGTACATGTAATTCTACTATGAATTTTGTATTTTGGTCACTCCGTGGGTGACAAAATGTATTTCCTGTAATGAGACTATTGCAGACAGAGCATCCAAAACACTTGTAACATCCTGATTTTTGTACACTCAGAAAATGCGGTGCTGCAAGATATTTATCATCACTTGCTCTAATGAGCATGTCTTTTAAATTTTGACCTCTTTAGGAAAAAACATCATACATACCACAACCTGACTTTAAAAGAAAAGGAGTGTATTACTAGTTTGGTGAATAGTGTGACTCCGCTGCCTGTGGTATAGCTCTATGTACACTTTGGCAGCGATGAAGTTAGATCTCTGCCTCAGTCTTGTCCGGTAAAACTGAGTTCACTCACTTGGAGATAAATTCTTCTGTAACAACAATCGCCTCCAGGATCCCTCTTATTCTGATATTATTCCTCCTATCTCGATTTTCAGCATCTTCTTGTTGCTCCACGATGTCAGCTAACTGCCTTTTCAGGTAAGCTGTTGTTTTTTCATTTTTCCGTACAGCTTTTACTGTAGCCTCCGTTTTCTTTTCTAGTTCATCAGTCCTGTCCCCGATCTGATTAATGTATTTTCTTTGTTCTGCAATCTCAGATTGAAATAGTGATTTGAGATCATTTAACAGGGATTTTAGGTCTTTTTTTCAGGTCACCTGGAAACCAAATCCCTGTCCTCACTATCCTCTCTACCACTCTACGAATCCATCTCTGGGTCGGAAACACACTTTGATTTCTGTGGTGGGACCCCTCCTACTCTTGTCAGCTCAGCGGTGGTAAAATATGACTTTAAATCCCTCAAATTCATTCTTTTTTGTGCTCTTGTTGGCATCTTGGGATATTCGGAGCGTGATTTTTTATAGTTTGTTGTTTTTTCGGCCGTTTTGAATGTCAGATTTTATTTTATGTGGCTGGGTAGTGGTGGAGCTTGTGCATTACACTGCCATATCCATTGCCCCCACGCATGTGCCTCTGGTTTATTTATGTTTTAATGCTGATTTCACTGCTTTAATGTGCCGGGGAATGTGGAGAATTCATTGGTCTGTCGTGATTTTGACTTTCTTGGGATCTGAGGTGCTGGCTGTGTGCTGCCACTTTCAATTTTTATTTTATTATTTTCACTTTTTTTCCCCTTTCTTGGATGGGGCTGAGAGGGAATCAGTTTTATTGAAAATATGGTGGAAAGAGGGGCAGAGCTATTGCCTCTCTCTCTTGTTTTGTTCTCCACAGCTTAGATTGTTTCGGAGTGCTGTTCCTTTAATTTAAGTTGGCGGTGGCCATCTTGGATGCTGTTGAAATGCAGGTGGAGCGCAGTCTAGAATTCAGGGACCAGGAGGGCACCCTCACACCCCTTTGAGTCCACAGAGCAGGAGCCCACATGTTCTCCCTCCTTATGCCTCTAGGTATTACATGGGCATGTAGCCAGCCAGCCGCCGGATCGCTACTCTGGAACTGCAAGTCTCCCCCTCCACAGCTCGGCACACAGCACTATGCGCAGCGTGGAAGGTAGGAGTCAGTCACTTTTTTCTGTGAAAACATGATAACAGTACACAGTTTTTTTAATAACCTAAAGCTCCAATTCATGTGGAGCGGGGGGTAAACTTGGGGTATAAGCTTTTATTTATCCATGTGGCTTTGCTCTTATATGGGACAGCGGCCATCTTGCGACAGGACCGGGGGGAGACAACACTCTAATCGGATCCTCCTCCAAGCCTCTGCTCACTGGAGCTCCTGTCTGTCCAGGAGGAAACACCCCTCGTACCCCAGACCTGGCCTGTAGCTCTTTCCCTCCGGTGGAAGCCGGTCTTCTTGCCGCCTCCACTCCTTGGATAAAATTGCCACCGATCCCTTCCCCGGCCTCAACCTCCTTTTCCCCAATCCGTCTCGGAACTCACCCATGCCTGGGGTCAGCTTCACCCTTCTGCACTCTAGGCAACCCAGCGGTCTTTTGCTGCACGATCTCCCACAGCTCCGGATATTCTCTGGGAACGGGCCAGCCCCAGGTACAGCTGTGGCTGCCTTTATCCTAATGCGGCCGTAGCAGCGCAACTCTGATAACCGCGGGCAGATGCAGTATATATATTTTTTTTCCGGAATATGTTCCGGTACTTTAGCGCTCGTAATATTAGCATATTATTAGCGCTGTCTGCAATACTGCAATACCATCTAAAATCTCAGGTGGGCATTCGCGAACTGTTGTCTTCAAAGTCTAATACTGTAGCAGTTCAACCTACGTCAGTACACAGTCTGCGAGTGCGCGCGCAGTAATTGTAAATTTGCATATTTATACATGCATTTACAGTGCTGTATGTCTCATTTGAACATTGTTGAAACGCATAGGCGTGTACTGTAACAGTATCACATTTCGGCGTATACAGCGCTCTCCCCTCGCTCTCCCCTCGCTCACCCCCGCACACACACAGGTTAATGTACTGCACTGACTGCAGGGTATTTCAACTTCTTATCTACAGTACACCTCTCCCACACCATTCCTTTGAATGGATGGCTTTCTGTCTTCAATCACATTCCTGTCATCACATTCCTGCGTGCAGAGCCTGGTTTGATTTATTCTTCTGTGTTGATTATTAATGCTCATTGTGAGAAAAAAAGTTCAAGACTGACCAAAAATTTTTATTTTTATTTTTTCTCGTCATTTTTTATTTTCTCAACATGTGCCTGCCTAAACCATCTTGATATCACGATATCCAAGCGGTGCTGTAGCTTGTGTGATTTTTATGTATTTGGGGATGTGGGGATCAAATTATTATGATGATCTGCCTGCCTGCGTGCGTGTAATCCTCTTTGGGAAGGGAGCTAGCTGATGATTACTGCGCCTATAACTTCACCATTGCTTGCTTGCGAAGTTCAAGAGTGACCAAAAAACATGAACATGTGCCTGCCTAAACCATCTTGATATTACGATATTCAATCTGTGCTGTAGCTTTTGACTGCGACACTGTGTGTTTGACTGCACATGATTGATTTGTGTGATTTTTATGTATTTGGGGGTGTGGGGATCAAATTATTATGATGCCCTGCCTGTTGAAAATATGTCATGTCTTTGAACTACTGTACAGCTAATCCTTCATGCAGAATTCTCCCCCCTCCCCCCGCAGACACACACAAGGCTCGCCCAAGGATTTCAACCTTTTATCGACACCTCTCGAAAACCATTCATTTTCATAAGCTTGTTTTTGTGCTTTTAATTGTCCCGAGCCGAGCATCACCTCTCTGCGCCTGCGTGTAATCCTCTTTGGGAAGGGTAAAAGTTTCTTGGATGGCGGTGCAGCTGCCTTTGAAAAAATTAGTTTGACCAAATTTGCAATATGCTGGGTACAAAAAGGGCCTTTGCGGCTGAAACGCGTCAGAGTTTGTCTGTTGCTGTTTTTTATGTGCCATTAAACTTTTTGTACCCAGCATATTGCAAATTTGGTCCCACAAATTTTTTCAAAGGCAGCTTCACCGCCATCCAAGAAACTTTTACATTTGAAAACCAACCCGGTAGTAGCACGCCCCACAGCACCTGGATCTCCAGAGACTTGTGAGTTTCCTTTTTCCTGTTTCCACTGTACCCATGGCCTGTGACACCCATACAAAATATACCCTATATAGAGGTTAGTGGGAGTCCACAAAGAGTGGCTTCAAGGGTTATTAGAGGTAAGGACATACAAATACAAAGCTGTGTGTTTTGGAATTACTTCATTGTTTGCATTGCATGGACGTTTCCTGTGAGCATTGCATAGGAGCACTGTCTCCTATTCCTTCACCTCTTTGGGAAGGGAGCTAGCTGAAGATTACTGCGCATGCGCCTATAACTTCACCACTGCTTGCTTGCGAAGTTCAAGAGTGACCAAAAAAAATATTTTTTTTTGTTCTCGTCATTTTTTATGTTAATTTTCTCAACATTTTAAACCATTCATTTTCAAAAGATTGTCTTTGTGCTTTTCAACCTCTCTCAGACCATTCGTTAATTTTCCTATTGTTGGCTTTCCCTTATGTTAATCTGATTATGTAACCAATTATTAAAATGGTAACCAATTATTAAAACTGTATGTCTTCTTGAAGAATCCCCCCCACACACATTCACAGTGAATTTAAAGTTCAAAGAAATAAAATCTTGATGTAATTAAATATGTATTTTATTTTATCAGGAATGAAAAATACAAATAATCATTGAGAGAGGGGGGGTTTGTGGGAATCATGACTGTAGATACACTATTGAAGTATGCAGAAGAGAAATAACAAAATAGTACAGCACAGTTGAAAATTGAGAACCGGTGGATAATCATGAATAATGCACATTGATAATAATAAAAACAGTAATACAAATTTTCCGTCTTTATCTTCTTCCTCATTCTGTGTAGTTCATTGAGAGAGGGGAGGTTGTGTGTAAATCATGACTGCACTTTAGATACACTTTACTCTACACACAGTTCACCAAATTTACACATGATACCCCCCTCCCCCCGTGCATCCTTTTTTCTCTGAAAAGACAAGAAAAGTTATGTGCATACTGTATTATGGCATTGTGTACTGTATAGCTACTCCATATTGGACTACAGTATGCAGATAGTACTGTCAAACTAGTCTATACTGGAACTACTGTATACTGTAACTACTGTTAAATACTTTGTAACCAGATGGCTAGTGCTGCTCTCTCAGGAAAGAAAAAGTCTGTTCCATACTTACCTGTATCATACTGTACTTGGTGTGCCTGTACTTACCATACTAAAGTACAGTACTATACAATACTACCTTCCTGATGCTTGCCCATTACGCTCGATCACAATGGGCAACACTGTCGCAATATGGTGAATATATTTATTGCATCGTTCCATGGTGAGTACATCGTTCCAAAAACTCATTATGCCTTGCGCCAACTCATCATTTTTGGAGGGTTTCACGACTTTTCGGATATGATCCTTCAGCTGATGCCAGACCATTTCGATTGGATTGAAGTCTGGCGATCTGTCATTGGAGGGGGAAAAAAAGGACAATTAGTTAAAGAGATACACAGTAAAAACAGTGGGTAAAAATGAGACACAGTTACCGCACTTACTCCGCTGGCGTCTTCACCCAGTTGATACAGCGCTCAAGAATATGCGCTGTTGACGCAGTGTGCTTCGGATCGTTGTCCTGGTAGAAACGGTGACCATCTGGGAACTCACGTGTGATGTATTCCACAATCTCAGACACAATTTGCTCTTGGAAAAAAGCTTTATTCATGATTCCTATAACAAGAAAAGAAAAGTGCTCAAAAAACTGCACACTAGTACAGTACAGTGCATAAGGCAAAAGCGTGTGACTTATTTTACCTTCAAAGATGACAATGCATCCTGGTCCACGCCTAGAGATGGCACCCCACACATGCATCTTCACTGGGTGTTTTGGACACGGCATCATAGATATGCGACCTTTTTTGTGGAATGCAAAGGTGGCAAATCTCTCCAGCGATACAGTAGACTCGTCAGTGAAGATGCAATCCTGGAAAGTTTCTCCACTGTCGATCCATGCCTGGGCCTGGACCACTCTCTTGATCTTGTTAACGTCCCTTATCATAGGGTACGCTCTGTAATGACAAGGAATAATTTTATAGGTACAGTACAGTTTCTTAAACAACACTTTAACCTCCTGTACTGTCCAGTACTAACCTCACACGTCCATATTTCCATCCAATTCTGTGTCTCATCTTCTTTATGCTGGTCTCGGATACAGTGAGATTGTGATTTTGCAGCAGAGTTTATTTGAACCTTAAGACACTCTTCTTATCATTCTCTTCACTTATTTTGTTGACCAGAAGAGTTGTCTCCCTACAGTGTAAAGAAAAACCACAATCCTGTAAGTTACAGTGCAGTAGGCCACAAGTACAGCACATCATTTACAGTAAACAATAATAGATAGATATACTGTATTATATAGTTATATAAATATACAGAAATAACTATAATATTAGATAGATCTATACTATATAGTTATATTAATATGCAGCAATATAAACAATAATAGATAGATATACTGTATTATATAGTTATATAAATATACAGAAATAACTATAATATTAGATAGATCTATACTATATAGTTATATTAATTTGCAGAAATATAAACAATAATAGATAGATATACTGTATTATATAGTTATATAAATATACAGAAATAACTATAATTTTAGATAGATATATTATATAGTTATATTAATATGCAGCAATATAAACAATAATAGATCGATATACTGTATTATATAGTTATATAAATATACAGAAATAACTATAATATTAGATAGATCTATTCTATATAGTAATATTAATATACAGCAATACTGTATAAACAATAATATATAGATATACTGTATTATATAGTTATATAAATATACTTACGCGTTAGTTACCGTTGTTTGATCTTACCATGTGCATGATAGCACACGGTGGTTGTTGGTACAACGAGGCCAGAAGCAGCTAACCAGCGTTGGATATCTGCAATTCATTGTCCGCTCGTGTACATCTCCTTAATTCTCATGCTGAGATCCTTTGAAATCTTTTTAACAGGGATTTCAGCGAGTAGAAAAAAATACAAGCACAAGAATGTATATTCGATGTTTAGTCGATGTGTATTCAATGTGCAGTGAATCCACAAAATGGATGGTGTATTTATACGTTAATGACTCACATTAGAGTATGCCCACTTTTAACACCTGTACCTCATTGCCATGCATAAAAGGTTACACACTTTGCATAGCCCACCACTCGATGATCTGTATCTGAACTTTCCCTTGTCCAGATACTGCATTGTGCCATCTGCTTCCATGGATCAACCCCGATTCTACGGACGCAGGAACCCACTCGCTTCTGCCGTGCCTGTCATGCAGAGAAAGCGAAAGGCGGGAGCCATTTCCAAGCCAATGCCAAAGCGAAAGGCTAATAAAGAAAACCTTCTGCTGACCCCAATGGCTAAGGGTTTTAATACACGTAAGCCTTATTATGTCAAGAAGAAATTCGGTGATGTACACTCAAAGCAAAACAAATGGCAGCCAACCTATCGAACCCACAGGCCACATCCTCGATTACGCTTCGACGACTCTGCCGCTGCTCTCCCGGAAATCCACAGCCAATCTTCTCCACTACTCGTCCACGACGCTGCCGCTGCTCTCCCGAAAAACCCACAGCCCATCTTCTTCACTACTCTTCGATGACGCTGCCGCTGGTCTCCTAGAAATCCACAGGTCACTTTCTCCATTACGCTTAGACGACTCTGCCGCTTCTCTCCCGGAAATCCACAGGTCACTTTCTCCATCCCTCTTCGACGACGCTGCCGCTTCTCTCCCGGAAATCCACAGGTCACCTCCTCCATCCTTCTTCAACGACGCTGCCGCTTCTCTCCAGGGAACCCCCATCTCATCCTCCGTAGCACCCATCCACCCAGATGTCCACAGCACCCCATGCACAAGATCCAGCTCGTTAGACCGCATGCTGAATGGGTTAAGTGTCGATATCACCGGGAACTCTACTATGCTGGCAAAGATATATCTTCTTTTAGAGACCATTCTAAATATGGATCAACGGATGGAGAAGATGGATCAACGGATGGAGAAGATGGATCAATGGATGGAGAAGATGGATCAACGGATGGAGAAGATAGAGACTGACATAGCGGGGATACATAATTTGCACGGAGTTCGTGCCCCTGTATCTCCGACGCCAGAGCAGGAGGGTGGCATGGATGGGATGAATGGGACCTACGAACGCGTTCCATCACCAAGCGCACCCCCACTACCAGAAGAATATGTGTACATGTATGCCGTTGACGAGGATGACATGACAACCCCGTCAAGACCACGCCAGGATACAACACGTTGACCAAGACAGGAGGAAAGCATCCTCCCAGACAACCTACCCTCGCCCGCCGCTACAAGCACACTCGCTCCCAGAAGAACACCCGCTTCCAGAATCCAACCCACATACGCTTGCATCGATACGGTGCTCGACATCATCCTGCGCGAGCTGCCCAATCCGCTCAGGGAGAAGTATAGGGTGATGAGTGCTGGTTTACCACAGAAGTATGCCATGTTAATTTTCAAGCACCACGTGTCCTACTTGGTGTACTGTGGGTGGGCCAAGAATGTAAACTATGAAGGAAATCGCGAAAAAACGGCGCTTCCTGAAAATTTAAGAAGGACTATTGTGGAGGAATTGCGGCGCTATTTTTCAATTACAGATCCTGTAATGAAAATCGTGAGAGATGCCATTAATGGCATTTTGCGTCATCCAAGGCATCGGCCCTGGAAGGACAATCTGGTGGGGATCGAATTTTCGTGACTGTTCAAATGTTGTTTATTTTTTGACTTGTTGCTTGTTTTATTTTGTATTAATAAATAATGTTTTTACTTACACAAGACCTGCATAACTCCAGTCCTCGAGGGCCGCAAACAGACATGGTTTTCAATCCTGAAAACCGGGCCTGTTTGCGGCCCTCGAGGACTAGAGCTGTGCAGGCCTGACTTGCTGTTCAGCACACCATCCTTGTTTTAAATTTTATTAATAAAGAATTTTTTTTACTAACACCATACTGTTGTGCTGTAAATGTTTTGACTTTCTGTACTTTAATAAAGGAGATGTTGCGTGTTTTAAATTTTATTAATAAAGAATTGTTTGTACTAACACCATACTGTTGTGCTGTAAATGTTTTGACTTTCTGTACTTTAATAAAGGAGATGTTGTGTGTTTTAAATTTTATTAATAAAGATTTTTTTTTACTTACACAAGACCTGCACAACTCCAGTCCTCGAGGGCCGCAAACAGGCCCGGTTTTAAGGATATCCTGAAAACCGGGCCTTTTTGCGGCAACTCGAGGACTGGAGTTGTGCAGGCCTGACTTACTGTACTGTATACCATCCTACTGTAAATGTTTTGACTTTCTGTACATAAATGGTTTTACTAGCAGTACACCATACACCTGTAAATGTTTTGAATTGCTGTACACTTTAAATGTATTTAAATTGTATTTGTAAATAAATGTTTTGCTTACTCCATAAATGTTTTTGTACTTACTCCACAATAAAAGAAAATGTTGATTTGTTTTAAATTGTTCCATTGTCTCCTTTTATACTGTAACAAAATACAGTGTATCTAGAATGTACAGTACTGTCCAGGCATACTGTACTGTATACTGTAGGCATGCTCAGTACTGTACATCACAAGAGTATTAAAACAATACATGCTGTATGGGTATCGAATACATATATGTACTGGAATACATGTAGAATAAATGCATACTTTTTATTTTTCGGGTTTATTATACAGTATATATATATATAAAAAAAGTATTGCATACAGTCTGAAAAAACAGCATACTGTTTCAGGTCTTCTATGAAGCTCTCAGTTACAGTATTCTATCCTAATCAATAACAACGGCCACTAAACTGTTGACTCCGGTATGTGTTTTTTTTTACACAAAGCGATATTATCCATCGAAATCCCTCCATTTGCCGTTTTCCGCATGAGATGACAAAGTTTTCTTTTCTGAGGAAAAACAAAAGTACAAGTTTTACTGTAATGGTCAGTCAGTCCCCTAAAGAAGTTCCCACAGTCAGTCCCACTAATAATTTTCTCTGGGGGCATCTCCTGTTCACATGCGCATGCGCCTACTGCCGATGTGATGACACGCATATGCGTTTCAAGAAGGTTCCAATGCGCATGCGCCTAGCTTTCCACCAATTGTTCAGTATCTACTGTAGAAGCTGCTCAGTCAATGATATTGCTTACAGGAGAATTGCTTGATTGTGCATTGATATTGATATTTCAAAAACAGAATAAAATACAGCAACATTACTCACCATAGACTTTGCCAATCAGCTGGCGCCGAGCCACTGCTGTCCCGTATTCTTGATTATACACGTAGTTGACAGGTGACAGCGGGACTACTACACCTGTAGTCAGCTGATGAGGCTGGAAATAGCTTTGGTACATGCAAGCTTGCTGGAATCTGTACGTGAAAGCTGTCTCAGGCTGCAGGTATCCGGGCGGGGACAGACAGCAAGGGTTGCCGGTCACCAGGTTTTCACTGACAGTCGGACTGTTATTGGAAGCCGGTGCTGGCACTGGTGCATTGCTTGCCTGCGACTGACGTTTCTTAGTTGGTTTTAACATGACCTTTCGCCTTTTGAAGTCTCCATGATCAAAGATGTGGGAAAAATCTGGTACTACACACCAATACCCTTCTTTAACACCGTGTGCGGGATCAATACGAAAAAAACACGATCGATACATAACTTTTTCCTTATTGCACGCTTCCACACACGAGCATCTGGTGAAAATTTGTAAAAGTCATAGTTTTCGATAAAATACTGATAAATTTGACCAACTGTTGCCATTTTATCATCTGTTGCATTAATCGCGGTCCATATTAAATAAGCGTACGTTATGTCAGGTTTTTGGAACACGGACCGCAGTGGCGCACTCTCGGACAATAGAACACCAGACACTGTGCATTTAGTTTTTAATATGAAAAGCCTACATTGATACATTATTGTAACTTCTTCAGTACCAAGGTCAATTTACAATGGGCCACTGTGGTATTTTTTTTAAACACCTGCAAGTCGACACATTACTGAAGCGCATGCGCATTACAATTCATGAATATCTGCCACCTGACGGATACGCGAAGAATTGTAGCCAATTAAATCCGAACCATTATCAATAAACACATCATCCGCGGGTGACGCCGGCATGAATGCAACATGAATGCGGTATGAACGCGGTGAAGAGTTGGCATTCGGAAAAAATTCCCGAAAAATTTGGAGATGTCAGAGAATAAAAGGGGCTGCGGCTATAGGATCACAGATCCCCTCCGCTACACACTCATCCCACCAGGATTTGGGGATCCCGCACCTCTTTTAGGTAGGATCTGGTCCCCCTCCAAGATGAATTCTTTCTTTGATGTATAGATTGGGCACACACCAGGCGTCTGGGCGATCTCTGTTGAGAACACAGTCGCCGGATTTCAGGGTGAGTCAGACCACCACCAGAAGCTGACCACGTGTCAGGCAAGATTGCAACTCGCCTCCCGACCCTTCTGTCTTTTCCTCCGACAATCAGGTAGTGATGTACGAGATTTTGTGGGAGTTTGTGCACTCTATATGATCTTTGGCACTCAGTTTTGTTTTGGGGTTGTTTTCTGTCGGATTAGGTTGGATAAAATCTATTTTTATAGCTCTGGGGCCCAGAGCTCTGGAGAGACCTGCAGGGACCACCCGAGGGCCCCAAGTCACCCACGGGAACCACCTGGAGTCCCACAGACACTTTCGGGGACCACCCGGGGACCCCCACCGGCCTCTGGTATCAATCCTGTGTATAGAAAAATAAAAATGTATGTATGTGGGAGCACAGGGGGTGGGTTGTGTATTGGTGGTAAGTACATATTGTAATGTTTATTGGGGGCAGAGGGGGTAAGTTAAGGGTCAACTACCTGCTGCACTCACCCCCTCCACCCCCAATAAAGCTGCTGTTGTTCCTTAACCACTTAATTGCCTTCGCGGTTAGCCACTAAGATAATTTAGTTGCCTGTAAATTTAATTTTATTGCATTGGGATTCATGCTGGGGGCCTCCGGTGCTGCTATTAATGGGTATCAGCTCCGGAGACTTCCGGCATCAATCCGATGCAGGAAAAATGCATTATTTTTTCTATGTCCCCTTTCACCGCTTATCGGCAGCTTCTCACATCAGTTTGTAAATAAAACTGTTTTTCAAACCAAAAACAGTTGTGGTTGAGGATACATTTTATACTACTACCACTTAAAATTTTATTTGATCTGTCTTGAGTAAATGACATTCAGTTAGTACTCTATCTATTGCTCACATCCCGTCAAATAATCAATAACAATGTACAGTGAAGTAACATCACATGTATAAAGAATTAACTATTCCTTCCATTTTAATCTTTTCATAAGATTAATAACTTGGGGGTATCTACAAGATATGATGGAAGCAGAGACACATCTTCCTGTAGGAATGTACAGTATCTACGTATATACCGGGATAGATTTGAGAGATGCAGAATCAATACCCAATATTATTGGTTTTACAGGCAGGTGAGTAAGATGTCTGTGCATTTTATGCAAAAAGTTAAGCAAAGGTATTTTAGTAAAGGAATTTAATTTTTTTTCTACATATTTGTTAAACAGGTTTCAAGGCATGCCATTTTTGTTGTTGTAGTCAGTGCAATTTGATGTTGCAAGGGTTATTTCTCCTGCTGATATCACAACATATCCTATTATAAATCAGAATATCAAAGTGTCTCTATGATTCAATTGCACTGATAGCATATAATATTACCACATATGCCACTGTTCATGTAGTGGGGTAATAACAGGCTGGTCACCAGGCCAGGATCAAATCAAAAGAGCTTTATTGCTGCATAATAAGTACAATATTAAAAAGTCCATATAGAACAGAGATGGATTATAAAGTAGTCCCTCATCCAGACTGTCAGCATCCCAGTATTTTACTTCAAGTCACAGTACTGGTATTACAGCAGCCAGGTTCCTAGGCTCTCAGTATGTCTGCACGCAAACAGAAGAGTAACAGGTACTGTAGTACAGCCACACCCTTCTCCACCAGCAGTCTACATAAAATCTCTGCCCAAATGTATGTCTAGGAGGCTGGTTAACCAGGCTAGCTTTGACAGAGGTAGCCTGCATATTAAAAAGGGTATTTTGCTATCACAGTACTCTATAACCAGATTGAATTTTGAAATTTGCATTAAATTAAGGTATATGCAGTGACTTGAATGGAGCAAAAAATGTGTGATACTAAAGTTGGCATTTAGGATGAGGAGAGCAATAAATTCTGAACATTACATAATAATAATAATACATTATATTTTTCTATTTACAGTAGTTTAAAAAGTAGTCTACTGCTGGTTTGTATGCAATGCTTTGTTTTTGTACATTGGATTTTTTTCCATAGAATGTAAGCTATTTTGATTTTCAAAGCATTTTGAAAACTCTGCTTATATATGAGATAAAAAAAAATTAAGCAGTCATTGTAATGTAATTGTAAAATGTAGTTTGTTTGTGAATGGTGCTCTAAAGTGCTGGGACTGTGTAAATGGAAGGGAGCATGCACTGGTGTATTAATAATATAAGCAGTACTAAGCCTTACATAGGATACCCTGAAGGTTGGGTGGTGTCCAAGGACACCCCCTTCCTCATTGGGTTAGCCCCCGTAATGTACTCACTTTGTATTGTCCTTCCCAGGGTCTCCTTCCAAAGGTGCTGCTGTATAGTGTAACAAAGGCCAGGGTGTGCAGCGCACAGCAAAGATGAAAGAGCAGGTCTTGCAATAAAGATCCTTTATTGTTCAAACATCTGGTTGTGGGACAGCAGCAAACTTCAACGCGTTTCGTTCAAAAGAACTTTTTCAAGAAGTGCTGTTACAGTAAAAAAGTCAGTTTAAATGCAGCTGTTCGCCCCGTTTTCGCGCCAAAACTGACGTCATGATGCGTCATCCGACCAATAGGAATTCATCAGGCCGCGCATGCGCCGCGCGCCAGAGTGTCCCTGGATCCCCCACAGGCCTCAGCCGAGCTCAATCAGGATCGGTATGCCTCTCTGTGCAGCCTCTGCTGAGAGCACGCCTCTGATGGCTGTGTAGGATCCTCCCCCACTCCCCGTTTTCGGCACATGCGCAGATGAGGCCTCTGAGTCCCCCAGCCCAAAAACCTGGATGACAGTCCACAGCCTGCCAGGGGAGACATATATAAATAATTCATACTATGTGGAAGGTGTTATGCCATTCAGGGCACTAAAGAACTGGGCAAACAGCTTGCAAACCAACACATACATAACAAAACAAAAGTGCAACTGTACATAAATAAAAAGTGATATGCAAAAAGTTCTATATATAATATGAAAAGTTTTTACCAACTAATGACCTCAAAAATATATCAACTGAGGGAAAGAATTGTTACACATATATATTTACACAGTGCAAAATATAAGACAAATCAACATATATAGAAAAAACAATATAACAGGAATATATGAACTAACTTGATTATATATGTAAATTTAAACAACACTATTATAACAAAATCACTTTATTAATTAAAAGAAATATAGTTTAAGAAATATATATATATGGATATATATATGATATTATTAAAACAAATTAAAAAGATGTAATATCTTGTACACATATTTAAAGAACAGCAGATTGCTTGCTCACATTAATGGGATGGAGATTATATTATCTTTAGCATTTATAGTATTAATACATCATTATGGAGTAGTGTACTGTATATTGTGGATATTAATCCATATACACAAAAGTTTTTCTAATAAACAATCTTGTTATGCTGTGGTCAGATCAATGAGAGCATAGAGGAATACATGCAAAACTTATTTCGATTCGTTTAATACAATATGCATAATTCCAAAAAAACCAGAATATATTAGTTAGGTAAATGTGAATACATATACCAAATAAAACAGGGCGATGTCATAGGGATATATTTAAGTTGGGTATAGACTTTTAAGAAAAGGGGTGGAATGATAGATCTACAGTAGCGACATTGTTTATTGAAGCAAAAGCCGCCGGCTCCATGCGGCTGGGAAGCGGGTAGCCGCGGCGCGTGGCGGCGCACTGTGACGTCACAGTAACATGCGCGCCCGGCTTCCCCGTCTTCCCCGGCTTCCACAGGCTTCCCCGACACCCCTGGAGATCAAATGAAGGTAAGCGGGGGTGCGGGGAAGCAGAGGGGCAGAGCAGGAGCCGGGTACGGGGTCGGGAAAGGAGGTAAATTGCGCGCGAAGTGGAGGGGGGGGGGGCGTGGGGGAAACGCGGCGGCGCGCGGTTGTTACTGGCGGCAGCTGGGGTAGATCTCGGCGTGCCGTCATGATTTAGTGCAATAAACAATGTCGGTGCTGTATATAATGGGGTTAATTAGAACATAATATTATTAAATATATTTATTTCAGAAAATGGTTAATATTCCATTCTACATTCATCCCCTCTGGGTACCTGGTGTTTAGTGTGAATATCCAGTAGGATTCTCTACAGTCTAATGTTTTAACAGTATTTCCCCCTCTTTCTTGTTTGATTATCCCCTCAATGCCCACAAATGAGAAGCTGTTTATGCCTCCCTGTCTGCATTCCGTAAAATGCTTCGATACAGGATGATTGATGTCTTGTTTGCGAATCAATCTACAGTGTTCCTGCATCCTCGTTTTTAGTGCCCTTGTAGTCCTACCGACATATCTCTTCCCACAGCCACAGGTGATGAGATACACCACAAAGGTGGTGTTGCAATTGATAAAGCTATATATGGTGTGACGTCTATGTGGACTATGGGAGAAGACATGTCGAGCAGGCTTCATGAAATTACACATACTACAGTGATTACATCTGTATGATCCCTTAGTAGAGAATCGTTCTTGATCTTTCACAGGTGTAGATATCACACTAGGTGATAGAAATGTGGCCAGTGTCTTAGCTCTTCTATATACAAATTTTGGGCCTTTCTCTGTGTAATTACAAAGTATGGGATCCATTTTTAGTAATTCCCAATGCTTATTCACAATTTTGTTCACTTGATAACTTGATTTATTGAATTGGGAAATGAACAAAGGACAAGTCCCATCTTCCTTAGTCTCTTTTTTCTTATTATTAAGGCGAGAGCCATCCCTCACTCTGGATCCGGACGGTAGTATAGTTTCACGTTCAATTTCCGTGACTTCCTGTAGTGTGGCTTGGAGTGTCTCCCGATCATACCCTCTTTCTATGAATCTGTTTGTCAATTCCCCAGACTGAGTGACAAAGTCGCTGTGGGTTGAGCAATTTCTCCTCAGTCTGAGGTACTGACCCTTGGGTATTCCCTTTATGACAGATCTTGGGTGACAGCTGTCCGCTCTAAGAAATGAATTCCTTGAATTAGGTTTTTTATAAACATCAGATTGTATGGTTTGGTAAATGTCTATATAAAAGAGAATATCCAGGTAGCTTATGTGATGTGAATGATAGTTGACAGTGAGGTGAATATCTGAAGTGTTGTCATTTAAATAATTAATAAACTCTAATAATGTGTCAGTGCTCCCGTGCCAAATAAAGATAAGGTCATCAATAAAACATTTATAAAAAACAATATTGTGCCTATATGTGTTTGTGCTACCATAGATAAAAGTGTTCTCCCACCACCCCATAAAAAGGTTTACATATATAATCAAGTTAGTTCATATATATATGTATATATATGTTGATGTCTTATATTTGCCCTGTGTAAATATATATGTGTAACAATTCTTTCCCTCAGTTGATATATTTTGAGGTCATTAGTTGTTAAAAACTTCATATTATATATAGAACTTTTTGCATATCACTTTTTATTTATGTACAGTTGCACTTTTGTTTTGTTATGTATGTGTTGGTTTGCAAGCTGTTTGCCCAGTTCTTAGTGCCCTGAATGGCATAACACCTTCCACATAGTATGAATTATTTATAATGTCTCCCCTGGCAGGCTGTGGACTGTCATCCAGGTTTTTGGGTGGGGGACTCAGAGGCCTCATCTGCGCATGTGCCGAAAACGGGGAGTGAGGGGGAGGATCCTACACAGCCATAGAGGCGTGCTCTCAGCAGAGGCTGCACAGAGAGGCATACCGATCCTGATTGAGCTCGGCTGAGGCATGTGGGGGATCCAGGGACACCTCTGGCGCGCAGCGCATGCGCGGCCTGATGAATTCCTATTGGTCGGATGACGCATCATGACGTCAGTTTTCGCGCGAAAACGGGGCGAACAGCTGCATTTAAACTGACTTTTTTACTGTAACAGCACTTCTTGAAAAAGTTCTTTTGAACGAAAAGCGTTTTGAAGTTTGCTGCTGTCCCACAACCAGATGTTTGAACAATAAAGGATCTTTATTGCAAGACCTGCTCTTTCATCTTTGCTGTGCGCTGCACACCCTGGCCTTTGTAATTGTAAAATGTACTCTGATATCTAATTACATGCACCAGATTTATTTCTTAATCTCCTTTGTTGTGATGTGTTTTGTGAAAAGTGTTCATTTATATTGTTTCCTTATAAACATTCCTTATGCATTAATAAAGACCTACTGAGAAAATATGAGAGATCATATATGATGTGAACTTTGCCTAGGGCAGTACATTAATAGGCAATGCAAATACTGCACACATTAATAAGCAATACACAGTTCATGGCCAAACGTAGGGCAAAATGACTACAAAATTAACAAGAAAATGTTGCTGATTTTCTGGTTGAAGAATTCAGAAAATAAACTTATTAGAAGTCAAACATTAGTGTAAATTTACATATAATGCAGAACACTCCCCCAAAAAAATCGAATTTATTTATACTGTATGTTCATATAATTTTCACATGGATTACTTTTTAATCCACTGGTTTGTTAATATGTGCATTAAATGATTCAGTACTAAAGTAACTGAAAAACTCAGCAAAATATCAACTATACAATAGATAGGGAAGTACTACAACAACCTCTATAATAATGCAACATTAAATTAAAGAAAATATCAATATACAGTATACAGAGAGGCACAACAGAAGAGTAACTTAATCAATATATATGAAAAAAAGAAAATGTCTCGAAAGAAGAGATAAAAATCTTCCAAAAATGGGGCACTCATGATGTGTTGAATATAAGTTAATCATAAATAAATGTAATAAACCAATAGAAATAATGTCAAAAAAGATAGTATAGAAACATTTAAAAAATACACATATAAGTGCCATAGCATATCACCACATAGAGTGAGGAGACAACTCTAAAAACTTCCTGTTCACCTTCATTTTGTGACCTTGGCTCTGCTTTATGTGCTGTGGGACTCATTAGTCCTGTTTCTTCTGGACTGCGAGTGATTCCTGATTCAGCACTATTACCATCTTGCTATGGACTATTCACGCTTCTTTTTAGTTGAGTATCACATGCTCTTTATAATATCTCCACAGTTATAATTTGTTTGGCTGTTGTATTCCTATATTTTTTATAAGCAACAAGCTTAAGCCTATAGGGAACCATGTTTATGATTTTGAAGCAAAGGTTGGCACTGTGTGCTCATTTGCATGTAATTTCCCAGAATCCCTTGCTGCAGTGGAAGTCCTGTGTGCTGGGTGATAATGGTGAAAGGCGGGGTTACAGACCTCTCTAAGATATGCAAATGAGCATACAGTAATATATCCATTTGCCATATGCTTTGCTGTGGAGGGTTTTTGTCACTTTTTTTTACCCACCATAACTTAACTAAGTATGGTAAAACCTATCCCTTGCTTCATTTTTTTTTTTTGCATAGTCAGAATAACCAACCCCACACTGAGGAGACTCAGTAAGGTCAAAACAGTCTGTCTGTGGGTGGGTTTGCTGGCTATGTATCTTAACCCTGGCTGTGCGCAAAGCTTAAGCCTATAGGGAACCATGTATATAGTTTTGAAGCAAAAGTTGGCACTGTGTGCTCATTTGCATGTCATTTCCCAGAATCCCTTGCTGCAGTGGAAGTGCTGTGTGCTGGGTGATAATGGTGAAATGTGGGGTTGCAGACCTGTCTAAGACATGAAAATGAGCATACAATAATATTTCCATTTGCTATATTTTTTACATAGCCTTCATTTTTTATGGTAGTGTGTTAGTTTGTTTGGGCACATAATTATTGATTATTTTTTCTTGTTAACCTTTTTTTTTCTACCCCTGACGCAACCTATTATTATACATGTGTATGTGTAGCCTTTGTAACCCTGGTACTGAAACTACCAGTACTGCTGTCACCTGTTCGGCTAACAAGAGGCCTGATTCTCCGCCACTGGGTGCCTGGGGTATATTTATCGCCTAGGTGCAGCTCCTTCCCCGGCGAGAGATCCCGACGTGGTGGGAGGATCCCCTCACTGGAACCCATACACACAGTAATTGCACACAGATATATGATAACAGTATTTACAATGCACAGAATATATCCATTATAACCATCCACATAACACAGCCCCGCAAGGTATCCCCCCACAGTAACAACTCCTGACTGTAAACCTCAAAGTTCTGAAGTGCCTGGGCACTTAACTACTGAGTGTTCACTAGCTATCCCTTCCCCAAAGAGTGTGTTTGTGGGATAGCGCGCTTCCCTGTGTTGGGGCCCATTGGTGCATGTGGTTAATACTTACCTGGTCTTAGTCCAGACCAGGACAATAGTATAACTCCTCAATCAGCGACGTGGTTCCGCGCCGCAATCTGCTGCTCCTTTCCTGGGTGGATCCTTAGGCGGGTGCCTCTTGAGGGGCTTCCGGTCGGAGTGTACACCTATAAATAGTCTCTATCAAGGAGTCTTGGTCTGCTCCCATACAACAGGTCACACGTCTCCTACAGGCAATGTCCTGCAGCATATCTCTCACTATTACTACTGTGAAAAGGGTCCATATCTGAGGCTTTTTCCTATGGTATACAATGCTCACAGTATCTACAGGGACCCAGGGAATCTATCTGGGACCTTGGGGATATCTGGCCTAGTCCAAAGGAGCACTGCTGCCTTGACCCTACCTGCACCCTCTCTGTCCAGATCCTGACTGACCTCTGCCCTCCAAGCACGCAAATATCTATCTCTTCCTTCCAGGGGATCCAGCCACACCACTGGCTCCCTGGCATAATGTGGGTAGCAGCCCCCAGTGGCTGCTGGTGTTGTAGTCCCTGATGGACCTCTGCTGTATTGCCACCTTGTGTGCCATCAGACAGCACATGCGCGTCTCACCAATGGCCGCCGCGACCTTCCTCGCGCATGTGCAAACCTGCATGATGTGCGCGCACCCCAATACGGTGTCGCCCTGCGAAGGGAACCGCCGGCGAGCCCGTTGCCCTGCCCCGCAAGGTAAGAAAGGGGCACAGGAGACCGAGGAACCGGAGGGGACATGGCTACATGTGGATAAGCTTATTTAGTCTTATTTTATTTAGACTTACCTGACAGGCTTTTTTCATTACATATTATACAGTATATAGTCCTGACGAGGGGTTAATCCGCTTATTCTGTTCAGACCATTTTCATGTGGGATTTTGACCAGCCGGTCGAGTTCGCAAGGGACATTTTTTTGCTTTCCCCATGCTTTCTCTATTATTCCCCTGAGCAGCGATAAACATTATGCTAACCACACTTGGTAGTAGTCAGTCCCTTTGAATATTATTTATTAGGTTTTTTCAGTGTGTTCTCTCTATGTTCATTTTAATATTGTATGTTTATTAGTTGTGTTACATTAAAATTCATCTTTTGATTAAATTCTTTATATAATATGCATTTGTGGTTATTTTTGAGTGCTCAGAAGGATTCTCATATATAATATATAATATATGTAGCCCTGTCTGGTATGGGCTAATACATCTGCCCTCCTCCTGGCAGTAATCCCTGATAAGGGCAGGTTGCCAGGAGTGATCATGGGTTTTCCCCACCTCTCTGCAGCTCAGTGAGTCACAGAGAAGGTAGTGTAATCAGGCATGGTGTCCAATCAGGGGCAAGGGGCTGGTTCCTACTAGATCTGTACTTAAGGGGCTGCACTTCCTGACTTTACTCAGTTGCCTCTACCGTGAGAGAGGCTGGTCTACCGAGAGCACTGTACAGGGCTCTGCATACTGTGTGCCCTCCTTAGGGGAGCGGTGGGAGACTGTTCCCCTTACTCTATCAGAGAGTAAGGGAAGAGCTAAGACTGCTCCTGGTGCCCGCTGGCTGGGAGTGTAGTCAATGGACATCCTGAGGGTGCAGGCCCAAGTTTTGCTGAGTGACTGCTGTGCTGTGTGCATAGTGAATAAAGAAATACTGTTTACTATACTTCTGTCCTGAGACTGAAATCTATTGGGAAGAAGGAGAAAGAGACTCTCAAGAAGAGGTTTCACCCCATATCCTGGGGGCTGCAAGAGATGGAGGTGCTGTCACCGTGAGTACAAGTCAGGCTAAACCCCAGAAGCCTTTCCTGTTGTCATCCCCAACCAGACTCAGGGCTAATGTTTATCAGCATGTATGCACCACAATACTTTCAGTAACAAGCATAGCTTTCCCAGTGAGAGATCCTATCTGCGATTTGGGGGGGGGGGGGGTTGGGGGGGGGAGAACAGGGTTACATTTGGAGGCGCTGCTGAGATGCTGAGAACATCAGGACAGGTTTTCAGCGAAGCAGAACTGAAAGTTCAGAATGTATGCTTCCAGAGCAAGTGCTAAGGAAGGAGGGAATCTAAGTGTAGTCAGGAGGCAAGTTAACCTCGCAAAGCACGACCTAGATTAGCCTTAAAGGGGTGAATAGATCTGGAGACGTTATAGCTGTTTTATTCAAACCTGAGATGGGTAATTGGGATTCCTAGAAGGAGGTGTTCCAGGAGCCACTGAGGGAAGGATCTGCGAGGTACTGAAAGCTTATATGGGGAGATGCCCGAGTACTGCAGGGAGAAGCCCTGAGTACTGCTAGCCAGTAACCAGACTATCACCACAGAGCACTTGTATTGGTCTGCAATTGTTTGCAGTATGCTGCATGAGAGAGTTCTGTCAGCCTGGGTTATAGTGATGTCCCACTGGTCAGAGGCTACCATGGATTACAGTTGTAGCTGAAGCACAATAGTTCACCTAAGATGGCGACTACCCAGCAAGGGAGTACATGGCATGGACTAAGTGATCTAAAATGGCGGTTCCCGGCAAGTCTGGATGGTGCACATACTGCGTGCAACCAGGCCGCAAGAAAATTGTTTGCAAAACTCTGCCTGGGTCTGGCGCAAAAGCTAGAGCCCCACCTCTGCAAGATGGGTGTCGGGAAAGCAGGAGCCGCGCCCACAAGCTCCGTGACTGGCTCAGAGCAGAGCCAGGGTCAACCCCTGATGCCAAGTGCCCCTCCTCTAATCTCCACCAGAGGGAGGGGGCATGATGAGAGCCAATACCAGAGCTCTACCCAGGCTGAAGGAGGAGCCGGATGTGAGCTGCCGCACACACAGTCCTTCCTAGCTGGTGAGGAAGAAGGAACTGTTTGTCGAGCTCTTGTATCCACAATTGCCTGAGCTACAGAAAATATGGCTGCATGTCGGCTAACCACCTACCAACTTCCAGGAGGCTTCCTGGTGGTGTAAGTAGGAGGCCGAGAGTTCCTAAATTGTCTGTGCCTGCAGTGCAGATTACCTGGGGATGAGCCAAGTACTACCGAGAGGTGTCTGCAGTGTGGATTATTTTACCTACAGGTATGGCCGGTAGAACCGTTCCCATCAGTTGTTGCCCAGCCGGACGGCTGGAAAGCAATGCTAATCAAAGTGGATAGCCTCGAGGTAACCACCAACGTGGGCCCGTGCACCCTACCTGGTGTTCCAGGAGGTCCGTGTACCCTGGTTCCAGAGGCAGAACCCAAGAAGGTGACTGCCCAGGGAGAATGGGGATCGCTACCGCTGGTGGTACCGGAGCAGGACCGCTTGATACCGATTGCTGCCAGTGAATGTGAGGGGCCCCAAAGTCGTTCCACTGCAGATGTGTCCCTGCCGCACTCATCGGACGACGACAATGATAGCCTGTCATCAGTGGTGATGTGCCAGCCGGCGGACCACACCAACAGTGCTGCCAAGAGAAGATCTGTGATGTGGAGCAGATGAGCATGGATGTCCCACGACAGCAGGCGCTGGTGCGGCTTGAGCCGCGTAGAAGCCCCATGGCCGTGGCGGCTCCCAGTGTTGTCGTGGAGGAAACTGCGCCTGCTCCAGAAGACCTGACGATCATCGCGAGCCAGCGGAGCGGTGAGAAACCATCCCCTTACTCCAGACAGGCTGCTGTGGAGGAGTCCGGAGATGAGGCCCAGCTTGGCGCCTACTTCAGGGTGAAGGACCAGGCCAAGCTTCCGGTGCGGAGCCCTGCGGATGATGAACTTCCGGTGCGGGTCCTGGACCTGTACCGGGATTCCGCGACGTCCTATGATGATGATGTCACTTCCATATCGAGCGTCGGAGCGGACCAGGACTGTGTTGCAACCGCTCCGGCGAGTACCATTTCTTCCAGGAAAGACATGGATAATTACCTGAGGGCTTTTGCGGGCCGAGGGAAATGGAAGTCTGTAGACCAGGACATTAAGAAGACTCCAATCGGTCGAGGCATAGCCCGACTTAAGGATGTTGTCCAGGACCCTGCCCTGTCCCAAATACCACTTTCTAGTGCCCATGCCACTGCCACTGCCCCGTCCAGCCCTGGGTCAAATCCTGTGCCCTGGGGGTCTAAGGGTAAAACCCCAAAAGCCCCCACACCATCCACGGACTGGCTGAATTGGGTGACATCTGACAAGGGATCTGAAGGGGAAGTGCCTGTGTCGAGCAAACTTCCTGTAATGAATCCTACTGTTTTCAAAACTGTATTTTTGTATAGGTTCAGTGTCTGGTGGGTCGGGTACATCAGGGGTATCCTCTAGAGCAGATACTGACAAATCTGTGTCTTCACCAGTGTCCACAGATTAAAGCCGAAAATGGTGGGCTCCATTATACCAGGGGTATTCGGTAGCTATGGACCGTACCCGGTTTGTATTAATTGATGGAGAGATAGTGGATCATTGGTGGGATGAAGGCATCTACTCCATGGAGGAGGCTGCTGAAGAGCTCCGTAGGAGACTAAGGGAGATCCAGCAAGGGATTGTAACACCTAAAGAGCCTTCTATTGTATGACGAGATTGCCCAGTGGAACCTTTGCTCTGGGTACTGCCAGGAAAGGCCCATGGTAAAATGCTGATTAAATTGAGCCGGGTAGACAGAGCCATAGTGGTGAGGTATAGGCAATCTCATGGCTATGAGTATCCATATGTTCCTGAACCCATTATGTTGGAAATAGAGGAGCAAAGAGAGACCTGGCTCCGAGACGCAGTAACCGACTATCTGAGTTCTAAGGATAGTAACTCAGATTACCATACTGAAGAAAGAGTATGGTACCTCATGAGGGTATGGAGTGTAGGCGGAATATTTTCATGAATAAGATTGTGTATCGTTCAGAGAATAGCCCTCCTAAGACTTATTTTGTCAAGGTGGTCAACCACAATGGTGGTACCATAAGGAAACCTAACCCTAGACATTACTGTTATAAAGGTTTCTCCATGTTGGAGATATCTCAGTATTGTTATCACTATCCCGGGTGGGTATGTAACTGTGACAGATATGAGGGAACAGTAGTGAAAAGAGGATATTACGGCCCTAAATTAGTGCAGGGTTTCTGCTCCACTCCACGGTTTGGAGATTTTCCAAGGGGAATCCAGACTGGGACTTCTAGCTCTCCCAGCTTTCACAGGATTGGAGCAGCTGATTGAGCAGGGAGATGATTTAAAGGTTGCTCTAAACAGAGCAAGCCAGGGCTGTTTTACTCTCAAGAGGAGGGTGTGCTGAAAAGCTGTGTTATGCTGAGAAAAAGACTTTTGTTTTGTTTGTTTGTTTGATTTACTCCTGTTATCTGCTGTAGCATTTGTATGGCAAAATAACCAGGCCAAGCTTTTCACCTCTGTGTCAGAAGACTGTCTCCTCTACCTGGAAGGCTGTGTGAAAGTGCTGATCCTTGGACAGAAGGTACAGAGCAAGAAGGTATTTTGTCACATATGGTGGAGAATGCGGGCAGCACAATGACAAGACTGTAAGATGCAAAAGGGAATAGAGGAAGTAGTCACAGCCCTGATCCAAACCGCATCTGCACAGCAAGAAACTAATGCTACACAGCAAGAAACTAATGCCACACAACAAGAAACCAACAGAAGGGCTGCTGAGGGTTATGCCTTACAGCAAGAAACCAACAGCAGGCTGGCTGAGGGTCATGCCACCCAGCAGGAAAACATGGCAATATTGCAGAGACTGGTGCTGGCATAGGCTGAAGCTCATCAACTGCTCAGAGAGGAGCAGCAAAATACCGCCCATGCCTTACATCAGGAGATCCAGGGCCTATCTGAGAGGCTTACCGGGGATGCCGCAGAAGCACGTCCAAAGGTGGTTAGAGTGAGTAACTACCTGCAAAAGGTGATGGCTGCAGATGATGTAGAGGCCTACCTGATGGCGTTTGAGAGGACGGCTGAGAGAGAAAAATGGCCTGTGGCTGAATGGGCAAGCCTGCTAGCACCGTTCCTGTGTGGGGAGGCCCAGAAAGCATACTATGATCTGGAACCGGCTCAAGCCAGTGATTACAGCGAGCTGAAAAAGGAGATCCTGGAGCGCCTAGGGGTGACAACTGTTGTCCGTGCCCAGAGGTTTCACTCTTGGACCTAAAACCTGGATAAAGCCACAAGATCACAGATGTTTGACTTAATACATCTTGCCAGAAAGTGGTTACAACCGGAAATCAACACATCCAGCCACATTGTTGAGCAACAAGTGATGGACCGATTTCTTAGAGGCTTACCTGTTGCCCTTCATCGCTGGGTCAGTCAGAGTGATCCCCAAATGGCTTACTAGTTAGTCGCGTTGGTAGAACAGTACAGTGCAGCTGGAGAATGGCTTCAACCCCCTATCCAAGGGCGCCTCAGAACCGGAAGGTCCAGAGCCCCAGCAAAATTGGTAAGACTGTTCCAGGGAAAAGGGAGAATTTTGATGAACAGGTTGGGGTCTATAACCCCAGGGACATAACCACAAGAGAAAGGAACTTTGTTAAGCAGGAAGAATCTACAGTATAAGGGACTATTCTGTAAAAGGTTTTAAATGTCGAGAGTTTAGACATATGGCAAAGGACTGTCCCAGAGTGGTTGAACCCATGGAATGTAATGTGGGTAGCAATAATGAGGATGATTACTCAATGTATGCCCAAACTGTGTGTTATGCAAACAAAAATGGTTGTCTGAATAGTTACCTTGGTGTTCCGTGCAGGTAGAGGGAAAAAGGGTTCAGGCATTACTTGACTCAGGGAGTATGGTTACCCTCATAGACCCAGATTTGGTAAATAGTATTCAGGTAGATGACTCCCAACAGATTGATATTTCCTGTATACATGGGGATGTACATAACTATTCCACTGCTGAAGTACAGGTTGAGTCACAGTGTGGCTCTGTAAATTGGCGAGTTGGTCTTGTACCAAAATTAGCCCATGACATGATTATTGGTAGAGATTTTCCCCATTTTCTAAATTTATGGCCAGCTGCTGAAAAACTTGCTACTAGTTCGTCAGATGAATGTAATGATGATTTCCCATTTGCTGACATTTTGGGAGACGAACTAGACAGCACAAATAAGTCTGGGAGTAAACAGCCATACCCTGTAAAAGCAATAGTGGGCGAAAACCCAGAACAAAATGGTGCCGGACCATCTAATAGACCGGAACCAGACATTGACCTTATTGATTTAGAGGTTAGCCCAGGTAACTTTAAGAGTGCCCTGTGGTCTGATCCCACTTTTTCAGTAGCCCGAAATTCCATTTCAGTAAGGAATTGGAACCCCTACTAATCGAGACAGACCCTTGTCTTATCGTTACTTTGAGGTGGATAACGATCTGTTATATCGCCTTGAGGAAAAACAGTCTGTTAGAGTAAAACAGTTGTTAGTGCCAAAAGCGTATCAGCGGACTGTGTTAAGCCTCGCGCATAGCCATGTACTAGGTGGTCACCTAGGGGTTGAAAAGACTAAAGAGCGTATTCTCAGGAGTTTTTACTGGCCGGGGTGATGGCAGCAATAATAGATTATTGTTCATCGTGTCCTGAATGTCAGCTCACTGCCCCTTTGCCAGCGTACCGTAGTCCGTTGGTACCCCTACCAATAATTGGAGTCCCATTTGAACGCATTGCTATGGATTTTGTTGGCCCTTTAGTGAAGTCAGCCAGGGGGCATCAGTACATACTGGTGATATTAGACTATGCGACCCGATATCCTGAGGCAATCCCTCTATGCACGGCCTCAGCAAAATCTATTGCTAAAGAGTTAATGATGATGTGAACTCGGGTGGGGATTCCCAAGGAGATCCTATCAGATCAGGGTGCTCCATTCATGTCTCGGGTAACCAAGGAGATATGCAAACTTCTCCACATAAAACAGTTAAAAACCCCTGTGTACCACCCACAAATTGATGGTTTGGTGGAGCGGTTCAATAAAACCCTAAAGGCAATGCTGCGGAAAGTAATTGATAAGGATGGAAAGAACTGGGATTTTCTGTTACACTTATTTAATGTTTGCTATTAGAGAAGTGCCCCAAGCATCTTCTGGGTTTTTACCATTTGAATTGTTGTATGGTAGACACCTTAGGGGGTTACTTGACATAGCCAAGGAGACGGAACAGGAGACTACACCCCATCGCAGTGTAATTGAGCATATAACCCGAATGCAGGAACGCATGGCAGCCATTATGCCTATAGTGCGGGAACATATGGAAAAGGCCCAACGTAACCAGCGGAATAGCTATAATAGGAATGCTAGGGTCCGTAGGTTTCAACCTGGAGACAGAGTCCTAGGGCCTCATGCAGTAAGCGTCGATTAAGTGAAATCGGCAAGCTTACCGATTAGTCATGTTAATGGCGATTTTTCCTCTCCGTATGCAGTAAGTGCCGAATACATTCAAAATCAACCCGAAAACAAATCCGCCCACTCTCACGATGATTAGCCGATCACACACAGGTGTATCGGCGTGCGTGGCGGGGTGCTGATAGGTTGCCCAATCACAAATCTTGCTGAATCAGGCGAAACAAGCATGTATTGGATTGCGCGCCATATTTAAAGGCAACGTGTACTGATAATCATTCTCTGTGTTGTTGGGAGTGAGAGAGAGAGAGAGATGCACAGAGCTGGCTGATTGAACATTTGCATATTGACGGAGAGACTTGTTGTGTATTGGGTGAGCTTTGTCCATTGTTGTTTTGTTTACATCTTTGTCTTGTTTTATATGTGGAAGTGTTTCGTGTGATTGGCTGTACATTAGTTGTCTGTTTTTTGTGAGTGCTGGAAGTATGCCCGCAAAGCGTGGGAAGAGTGATGCTGGTGGGAGTGGGAGTGCTACTCGTGCGAGTACGCGTCGGAGTGAACGTACTGTTCAGGGGAGTGATGTTGCTGGTGCACCGAGTGGTGTTGCTGGGAGTGGGAGTGCTGTTGCTGGGAGTGTGAGTGGTGTTGCTGGGAGTGGGAGTGCTGTTGCTGGGAGTGTGAGTGGTGTTGCTGGGAGTGGGAGTGTTGTTGCTGGGAGTGGGAGTGCTGTTGCTGGGAGTGGGAGTGCTGTTGCTGGGAGTGGGAGTGCTGGTGCTAGGAGTGGGAGTGCTGGTGCTAGGAGT
>WSYH01006250.1:0-39299 GCA_036426205.1 Ascaphus truei
GTCTTTTGCCTGCATTTTAAAAGTCTCATCCTCAGAGCAGTTGCGCTTAAGGCGCACTAACTGGCCCTTAGGGATATTACGCAGCCATTGTGGGTTGTGCTGACTATCTGCACGTACATAGTTATTAGCTTGTACTGGCTTGAAAAAAGTCCTGGTGTGAAGTGTATTCTGATTAATATAAATGTGTAAATCTAAAAAATCAATGTGCTCAGTGCTGTGATTGCAAGTCAATTTAAGGTTGTGATGATTACAATTTAAATAAGTGCAAAAGGCATCTAGTGAGGCTTGACTGTCGGCCAAACAAAAAGCACATCATCAATGTAGCGCCGCCAGAGCACCAGGCCCGCCCCTAGAGGACAGTTGTTCCAAATAAAATCCTCCTCCCAACTGTCCATAAACAGATTGGCATAACTAGGAGCAAACCTCGTGCCCATAGCGGTGCCACATTTCTGAATGTACTGCTGCGGCACAGTTTATTCGAGCATTTGCCCGTTCTGTGCCGCAGCAGTAGCCTGGCGCGCGCCCGAGAGTGACGGGCGCGCGCCGAAGCAGCGGAAGAGCGCCCTCCGATCGGGGCGCTCTCCCTACCGCTGCCGGGTCCGCCGGGTCCCCCGGAACCCCCTGCCGCTGTCCCGCGATCGCGGGACACCAGGGCTCCCTCGGGGAGCCCCTGGACGCGCGTGCAGGGGGCGCACGCTCCCGAAGACGCGTGACCGCGCGTCTATGACGCGCGGCACGCCGAGGGGCGGCCACTAGCAAGCCGGGAAATCTCCCGGCTTGCGGATCTGGCCGATGCGCAATAAAGCGTGTCGCCAGTGTAATAATGTGAATTAAAGGTGAAATAATTGTGAGTCAATATAAACCAAATACTGTCCACCAAAAAACTCCTTTTAATTGAAGAATAATTATTTCTATTTTCCAATATACGAGACACGGCTTGGCAGCCGAGTTTGTGATCAATCACAGTATACAAAGATGTAACACCTTAAGCGCAACTGCTCTGAGGATGAGACTTTTAAAATGCAGGCAAAAGACCTAAAAAGTAAATTTCTTGAGAGAAAGTATCCAGAGAGTCTCTTGGATGAGGCATTCAACAAAGTTACTAAAATAGAAAGAGATACTTTACTCAAATATAATAATAAGAAAAAAGACACAACAGAAAAATTTAATAATAAAGTTGCTTTTATTACCCAGTACAACGAGATGGCCCCTAGAATAAAACAGATAATAAACAAATATTGGCCCATCTTGCTAAAAGATGATATATTGATGGACATTCTCCCAGAAAAACTCCAAATTATATTCTCTAAGGCTAATAATTTAAAATCTAAATTAGCCCCGAGTTGTCCAGTTAAGCAACATAAACAGAAAGAGATAGGGGGTCCAAAAGGATTTTTCACTTGTGCAAAATGTGTGGCTTGCTCCTACAGTATGAATGCTAAACATTTTACATCTAATGTAACCTCTGGAAGCTATCCCATTAAGACATTTATTCATTGCCATTCCGCCTTTGTAATATAAGAAAAAACAAATGGGGTGCTCCACCCAGTGACGCTCAATCACATAGGTATAAATCCATGAATATTCCAATGTTGGATAAGGAGTGGGTATATAAATATAATGACCTGTGAGTCACTATGGGAATAAAGTCATCCAAGTACTCACCAATGAAAGTCAAAAATAAAGTCTCTTACCCACTCCTGTGATATCCAAAGTAGGTAGCAGTGGCGTGCCAGCCATGAAGATAAATCCAGGAACAGCAAAACAGCAGCAAATGGCGCACAGCCAGGGAGCCAGGTGGTATAAAATTCAAACGTCCTTTATTTCAGTACATGACTGGATACAATAAAAACCCCATGGGGCCACAAACGCACCTCCAACGCGTTTCGGACCTGTAGGTCCTTTATCAAGGAGTCTAATCTAAGGAGCAATACCTTGTCTTAAATACCCTCTAAGTTAATAAACAAAATAGTACAAACCTGTTGAAATCGGGTCGCTCCCCACTGCGCATGCGCGCAACGTTAAAACAAGCGCCACCACTACCAAACCTCAGGTCTGTGCAAGAGACGTCATAATGAGCGCCCCTGCTCCAGGTTACCAAGGCCTGTGGGTAAGACACATTAAATCTGTGCTGCTGCGCTCTTACTCAGCCAGGGACACGATCGCCGAGTTCAACATGTGACCGGACAGCAAGTCCCGCCCCCGTGACATCACCGGGAGCCCTGATTGGTCCAAGCGCATCACAGACCATCCAGTAAGGAAGCTGGCTGATCTGAAAGCACACGCCCCCCTCTCCGGGACTCCCTAAGAAGCCGCAAGCAGGCGTTTAAATGCCCCTGGAATAAAAATAATGCAGGTTAGCTGCAACCTATAACGAACATATACAGAATTATCTCTCATTGAAACAAAGACCAATACGTCCCAAAGGTTACAATAAACCCCATAAACCTTAGGTATACGGCAAGGATTGCTCCAAGTGTAACAAACAATGTTAGAAATTTAAAACGGTGTCACTCAGTATACCAACATTTTGGTGACCACATATTTGATACAAAATGCCTAACAAATCAATTTTAATTAACCACAAACATTTAAACTAAATGACACTCATCGATCAAGTAAAAACATCTAATGAATACCCCATGGGTTAACGAAAATATGAATGGATGAATCAACAGTGTAACTCACTTGTAATAACATTATTCAATACACCAAATATCTATTTAAGTGTAAAATCGTATGACATTACATAATATGGATCCTCTAGCAATATAAGGTCCCAATAAATTTATCCGTATTCGATTAGAAGAGACAGTACATAAGGTTAAGAAACAGCAGGGTCATTATAGAATCAGAAACACTAATACATCTCTACTGATATTTGAGGAAGTGGCTGAGATTCCATTCAACTTTCAGACCGCAAGGGGTTCTTGTCTGAAGCATAAATATCCAAAATGCCTCCCTGCGGTCTAGAACATTGAGCAGATCGCCCCTTCTCTCACTGGCAAACACTTTTTCAATGCCTTTAACAGTGAGGCCTTTGATGCCCCCTTTTTCACACTGAGAGACATGCTTCGAGACTGGATGTGACCAGTTCCGTTTTTTGATCAGTCTGATATGTTCAAGTATTCTGCATTTTAAAGATCTCATGGTCCTCCCCACATATTGAATCCCGCACCCGCAGGTCAGCAGGTAAATGACATACTGAGTGTCACAATTAATAAATGATTTGATGGGGAATTTTTTACTGTTGGGAGAGGCTGAAAAATTTCTAGCAGGTGACATAAATTGACACATTTTGCAGCCTCCACATCTGTATGACCCTTTAGTGATGAATCTCCTCTCTGTCGGTGATGAGGCTACATAGCTAGGAGACACATATGTCGCTACAGTTTTGGCCCTACGGTACACAAACCGGGGTCCTTCCTTTACACAATCTTTTAAGCTCCCATCTAGGAGCAAAATATTCCAATACTTTCTAATGATTTGTTGGACTTGTCGGCTGCACTTGTTATATTGGGTGATTACAAGGGGTACATCCTTGGGGATTCGGTATTTTGTACGATCTCTATACACTTTATTAATTGACTGTACTCTTTTGTCCTTGGTTCCATCTGTTTTTGGATCCACCTGCGGGGGGTACAATAAATCCTCCCTATTAACAGATGCTACTTCCTGAAGGGTACTGGTTAAATGTTTACTATTGTACCCCCTCTGTTGGAATCGCTGGCTCAACTCCCCAGACTGACGGGCAAAGCCCTCATTAGTTGAGCAATTCCTTGAGCAATGAATTTGTTTATGGGGTGGTGGGAATCACAGTTCATTTTCACGAGCACTAATCCATATCGGCAGTTTATCACGTTTTATAGGAGGTACATTGATGACCCCATCATGATTTGGGAAGGTGATTTAGACACATTACACAGTTTTTTTGAGTATATTAATTGTAATGATAATAATTTAATATTCACTCACAATTTCAGTGAACATCACATTGACAATCTGGACCTTCGGTTATTCATTGATATGAATAGAGAAATTCAAACCGAAGTTTTCAGAAAACCAAATGCTAGAAACATGTTGTTGAGAGCAGACAGCTGTCACCCTCCTGCAGTGATAAAAGGGATCCCCAAAGGCCAATTCCTCAGACTGAGGAGGAATTGCTCAACTAATGAGGGCTTTGCCCGTCAGTCTGGGGAGTTGAGCCAGCGATTCCAACAGAGGGGGTACAATAGTAAACATTTAACCAGTACCCTTCAGGAAGTAGCATCTGTTAATAGGGAGGATTTATTGTACCCCCCGCAGGTGGATCCAAAAACAGATGGAACCAAGGACAAAAGAGTACAGTCAATTAATAAAGTGTATAGAGATCGTACAAAATACCGAATCCCCAAGGATGTACCCCTTGTAATCACTCAATATAACAAGTGCAGCCGACAAGTCCAACAAATCATTAGAAAGTATTGGAATATTTTGCTCCTAGATGGGAGCTTAAAAGATTGTGTAAAGGAAGGACCCCGGTTTGTGTACCGTAGGGCCAAAACTATAGCGACATATGTGTCTCCTAGCTATGTAGCCTCATCACCGACAGAGAGGAGATTCATCACTAAAGGGTCATACAGATGTGGAGGCTGCAAAATGTGTCAATTATGTCACCTGCTAGAAATTTTTCAGCCTCTCCCAACAGTAAAAAATTCCCCATCAAATCATTTATTAATTGTGACACTCAGTATGTCATTTACCTGCTGACCTGCGGGTGCGGGATTCAATATGTGGGGAGGACCACGAGATCTTTAAAATGCAGAATACTTGAACATATCAGACTGATCAAAAAACGGGACTGGTCACATCCAGTCTCGAAGCATGTCTCTCAGTGTGAAAAAGGGGGCATCAAAGGCCTTACTGTTAAAGGCATTGAAAAAGAGTTTGCCAGTGAGAGAAAGGGCGTTCTGCTCAATGTTCTTGACTGCAGGGAGGCATTTTGGATATTTATGCTTCAGACAAGAACCCCTTGCGGTCTGAACGTTGAATGGAATCTCAGCCACTTCCTCAAATATCAGTAGAGATGTATTAGTGTTTCTGATTCTATAATGACCCTGCTGTTTCTTAACCTTATGTACTGTCTCTTCTAATCGAATACGGATACATTTATTGGGACCTTATATTGCTAGAGGATCCATATTATGTAATGTCATACGATTTTACACTTAAATAGATATTTGGTGTATTGAATAATGTTATTACAAGTGAGTTACACTGTTGATTCATCCATTCATATTTTCGTTAACCCATGGGGTATTCATTAGATGTTTTTACTTGATCGATGAGTGTCATTTAGTTTAAATGTTTGTGGTTAATTAAAATTGATTTGTTAGGCATTTTGTATCAAATATGTGGTCACCAAAATGTTGGTATACTGAGTGACACCGTTTTAAATTTCTAACATTGTTTGTTACACTTGGAGCAATCCTTGCCGTATACCTAAGGTTTATGGGGTTTATTGTAACCTTTGGGACGTATTGGTCTTTGTTTCAATGAGAGATAATTCTGTGTATGTTCGTTATAGGTTGCAGCTAACCTGCATTATTTTTATTCCAGGGGCATTTAAACGCCTGCTTGCGGCTTCTTAGGGAGTCCCGGAGAGGGGGGGGGCGTGCTTTCAGATCAGCCAGTTTCCTTACTGGCTGGTCTGTGACGCGCTTGGACCAATCAGGGCTCCCGGTGATGTCACGGGGCGGGACTTGCTGTCCGGTCACATGTTGAACTCGGCGATCGTGTCCCTGGCTGAGTAAGAGCGCAGCGGCATAGATTTAATGTGTCTTACCCACAGGCATCGGTAACCTGGAGCAGGGGCGCTCATTATGACGTCTCTTGCACAGACCTGAGGTTTGGTAGTGGTGGCGCTTGTTTTAACGTCGCGCGCATGCGCAGTGGGGAGCGACCCGATTTCAACAGGTTTGTACTATTTTGTTAATTAACTTAGAGGGTATTTAAGACAAGGTATTGCTCCTTAGATTAGACTCCTTGATAAAGGACCTACAGGTCCGAAACGCATAGGAGGTGCGTTTGTGGCCCCATGGGGTTTTTTATTGTATCCAGTCATGTACTGAAATAAAGGACGTTTGAATTTTATACCACCTGGCTCCCTGGCTGTGCGCCATTTGCTGCTGTTTTGCTGCACCTTTGTAATATACTTGCTTCAATGCCCTTGTGGCTTGCAGTATATTGGCAGAACTGGGAGAACCTTCCAGAGACGCATCTATGAGCATGTTTATAACAGCAAGAAAGGATTGGTCACACATAGGGGCCTATGCAGAGAGCAGCGCTATTTCGAAATTCGCCATTTTTTGGAGAAAATTGCGCAGAAAGCAGCAGAAAATGGCGAGTTCCGAAAAACGCGCCAATTTTTCTTTTCTATTTGTAAAACTCGCCTCGCGGCTGGCGAGAACCGCAATCTCGCCAGTTTTAAAAATATCCGTATGCAGAGAGGCGCGAACGGCATCTAGCGGCTGTTCGCGCCAATAAAATGGCGCGATTGTCTCCGTTTTGCCTCGCCAAAAAAAACTGCCGCTCGCGGCCATTGCAAAGGGAAAAAAAAAGGCGCAAATTTGTTTTAACACATTTCTGAAGCGCGCATCTCGCCAATTTAAACTCGCCACAAGCATCCATGTTAAACATAGCAGAATTCGCACTTTTCTGCATATGGAGATTAAAACTCTCCAAAAAAGCTACTTTTTAATAAATTCGCCAATTTTAAAATTCGCTGCTCTCTGCATAGGCCCCATAGTGTCTCCCATCATTTTCTTTTGTGCCACAATAAAAATCCTAAAGGTTTGCTCTGCCAGGCCATTGAAGTGGTTCAGCCCAGTCGAAGAGGTGGGAGTAGATTAAAACAGGCCAGTATGTGTGACGCATACTGGATTTACGAACTAAAAACACTATCCCCTAGAGGGCTGAACATAGACTTCGAATTAAAAGCCTTTTATAATATGATATATTATTCATTTTCTGTCAGCCCCATTATTTATTAATTTAAGATTAATTTTAAATGTTTTAATGTTTTTATGTTTCTATGTGCTGTTTAATGTTGTGTAATGTATGTTTAGCAAGCTTTGTTGTTGTCTAGCTCTGACCATGGCAATTGATGGGTTAACACCGTGTCATCTAATTAGTCAATTAGAACCACCCATGCAGTGTATATAAACTGCTGGTTTTCAGGGCAAGCCACACCCCCTGAAGAAGTGCACGTATGTGCATGAAACGTCGTTGGGAGATTATTCTGTTTTTAGAGCTGTCTGTTTGGTTGTGAGGATATTGGCAGCAGTTGTGTAGGCTGTGGGGGGAAAGGAGAGGAAGAGGCGCAGCGATTTCAGTAACACCGCAGCGTGTGACGTCACATCTACCAGGAAGTTCCGGTTTTCGTGCGACTCAACATCCATCCCCCACACGAGGCAATCCCTAAAGGAGCTCCAGTTATCATCAGAGAGGAGCACCTGAGCGATCTTCAGCTTTACTGCTTTTACCATCTACTGTCCTGTAAGTATGGTTTCAATTTTATCCCTCTGGACTTAAGTGCTGTATCCTCCGGAACCCAGTATTTCAATGTTAATAAATAGCTTTTGTTAGGATTATAGTCTTGCTAGTGTCTTTCTGTCATTGTGTGTTATGTTTGTCATGTGTGAGTTTTTAATGTATTATTGTCAACTTTTTTGGCGTACTGCACCATTATCTGTTTGTTTTCTTCTCTTTTTTACATATTGCACTATCATTTGGTGTGAGCCGTTCATTGACCCCTTCACTGCCTGTTTGCTCAAGGACACTTTTGGGACTTTGCAAGAGACGGTTTGGTCTTTATTCAGATTTATTATTATTTAAAGGACTGATTTGGCGCTGGCAAATCTTTCTTTTCTCTACACAAAAAATGATATTCCTCAAACTCTGCATTCAGTCCATCCAAATTCCTATCAAATGGGAGCATTTCCATGTTAAAACACAGGGAAATGAGAACAGAAAATAAAACAGTATACAGTGTATGAGTTAATGCACGTTTATTGTCAAGGGAAGACTCCTGGAGTGGGTAGGACCTCGGTGGCTGGAACAGCAGGAGCAAGCAAAGATTTTAGGGTCACGGGCTGAGGTCGTTGGCAGGCGGAAAACAGGAACGTCAGGGTCACACGCAGAGGTCGGAGGCAGGCAGCGAGAAGTGTAGTCGGGGTCACAGTCAAAGGTCGGAGGCAGGAGGCAAGCGGGAACATCGGGTCACACGCAGGTTTCGGCAGCAGGATGGCAGGAGCAAGACAGGGAAGCAGGAACTGAGACTAGGGACTTAGACTAGGTAGCAGGGAACAAACAGGGACAAGCCAGATACACTAGCAAGGGCCTTTAATAGCAAGCACAAGAACAGGAACAATAATCAGGAACAGGCTGTGGCAGAGAAGTCCAGGGACACAACACAAAGCAAAGGCAAGGACAAACAGGAAACTATAAGGACAGGAAAGAGCAACAAGGAGACAGACAGAGGAACTCCAGAGCACACAGAAAACAGCAGCACACCCGGTGGACAGAAAGGAACTGGGAGGAGAAGGAGAACTAGCAAAATATATGTCAGGGCTATTTCCTGACAATTCTGAAAGGTGGTCTCCAGGGAGGTCCTCTGGATGACCTTCCAGGATCAGCAGGATGTCCTTCATGGAAAGCAGACTTAAGATGGCCCACCTCTGGTGGTCTATAGATGGGCAAGGTATTTGTCCCTACAGTGACTGCACAGGAACCAGCAACCGGTCCATCAGGCTCTTTATAAAAATCAGTGAGGACATTGAGTTCACTTTCCGTGGTCTCCTGACGTTTCGTGATATCACATAAAGAGCAGTTAAGACCAGCTATTAGAGTTTTCAGCTCTTGAAGCTGCCCTTCTGCATTTCTTTTCCCACTCAATGCAGTTGCCAGTTCAGCTTCTTTGGAGTTGAGTTGCGATTCCATATCTCCCAGCTGACAAAGAGCAAAGCTTAAATCTGTTTATTTTTCTTTATTTCTGATCTGCAGCTGCCGGTTCTCCTCCCTGACCTTGTCCAGCTCCAGCCAGGCCTTCTCACGGGCTGTGTGGTCCAGCAATTCGCAGGCATCGGCCATTTTGACCTCATAGTGCAGTGTCAGGCCGGCTACTTGATGGACGGACACCTCCTCTCTCTCTTCCTTTTTGGCAAGCTGTATCTTGACCTCAGTGATGTGCGCCTGCAGCGCTGTGAGTTGCTGGGATGTGTGTTCAGCTCAAACAAACAAGAAGACACAGATAGTCTCCCAAAGATCCCTTTTTAACTGCACAACAAGGCTGCTATATGAAATAGGGGTACAATACTCCCTGACAGATAGTCTAATAAGCTGTATGGGGTACAGAAAGTAACTGCTCCCAGCACTGTGGGAGGACAGTTACCAATAAAAGCCTAGTAAAGGCCAAAATAATAAAGTTTTATTAAATGCAAGAAACAACGGCACATACTCAATTAGCATAAAAACAATTAAAACGCAGGGTGATAGGTAACACCAGAGGGCAATAGAATGGATAATCCAATGGATAATTGGTCTAGTATTCCCTAATGGTGGTAGCTGAATCTAGGTGTGGGGTAAAGTGAAGAGGTATCAATCAAAGGCAGAAGGGACAGGTATATGGATATATCATATACTTTTAGGTCTAAATAGACTTAGAAACACCTTAGTGTATGTATACCATAACAATATATATCTCCCTAGATAAAGCCTCCTCTCAATGTTAGTGGCAAGGGTGTTTAATCAAGGTAAGTATCGGTATAATTAGCAGTGGTAGTGACAAGATGCAAATGACACAACAGAAATGGTAATCTGACAGCCAAACTCCAAATAAAGCCTATGTGTCAGAAAAGCCAAAAAAAAAACATATTACAAATGTGGTAACTCAATGTCTACTCACGGTAATCAGTGCGCAAATGGTATATCGGCTGCAGTGCTTGCCACTAGTAAAAACACCCCCCCCCCAGTACACCAGAACGGTCTCACCCGTGACCTCTGACGTCAACGCGATGACGTCATACCGACGTACGTTTCGCGCTCGGGGCTGGTGCTTTCTCAAGGTGGCAGGTAACACATAGAGTAGCGCTATCTCTTTATATACCCACACGGCGGGGCGGTACTTTAAGAATATCCCAATCAGACACTGCATAGGGTGAATGACAGCTAATGGAATCGTATATATACATAATATGATCGTGGGGGGAAGAGGGTCAAACGAACCCAAATGTGCCTATAATACACAAATATATTTAAAGATACTGAAGGTAAACTTGAGACAACGATCTTTAGGAAAAGCACTGCGACTAATAGCCTGCTTAGAGCTGATAGCCAACATCCTAAGCATGTGATCAAGGCTATTCCCACAGGTCAATAGCTTCGTCTAAGGCGGAATTGTTCAACACTAAGTGAATTCAAGGAAAAGGCAAAAGACATGACAGAAAGGTTTATTGAATGTGATCATTCTAAGGGTAACCTTAAAAAAGCATATAACAGAGCGGTTGACACAACCAGGACACAACTCCTAGCTAATACAGCCCATAGTAACCCTACCAATGACTATAAACCTATTCGTTTCATTGGAACATTAAGTGACCAATGGGGTTCAATCTTTCAGATTTTTAATAAATATTGGCATATTTTACTTGATGACAAGGACCTGAAAGGGGTTTTATCTAACACACCCAAACTAATCAGTAGGAGAAGCCGTAATCTCAAGGACATCCTAGTAAGGAGTCACTATCAAGTTAAATCACAGGTAACATGGCTTGATCAGAAACCGAGGGGTTCCTATGCTTGTGGTCGCTGTAGGCTTGTAGTATGTACCTAAAAAGACTGAATTTATGGATTCTATGCAACAACAGACATTTAAGATTAAAGATTTTATAAATTGTGTCACTGAGGGTGTCATTTATCTAATTGTTTGTGTCTGTGGCAAACTATATGTCGGAAAAACCTTTAGACAATTTAAAAAAAGAATCCTTGAACATCTGGGATCTAGACGGAATGCCACAGATACACCGGTGGCACGACACGTGATTAACGAACACCATGGGAACAGTGACCAATTGGTCTTTATTGGTATTCAACATATACCTTGGGGCCAACGTATGGGTGACTGGGATAGGATACTACTACAGACTGAGTGCAAATGGATTTATACACTGAAAACACTCAGTTCCATGGGTTTGAATGAGGGCTACATCTACACATCTTTTCTGTGTTCTATTATTACCAACTACATCTGCTGTACCTATGCTTCTCCAATTAACCATCTTAGGGGGAACCAGGTATACAGTTTTAATCTAGACGTCCGTTTTGACCTAAGAGGTGGACACTGTAGGTTAGTTCATTTCTACACCCCATATGTTTGATATAACATGTTACATCATGTGGTGGGTACTTATTCAGTAGACTCTGTGGATGGCTCTCATTCAAACCCATGCTACCCATTTTCCCTGATCACCATATATGGTTCACTATGTTTTATATATACTTTATGTAAAAATGGGGTTTAGCGCAGTGTATTATAGGCACATTTGGGTTCGTTTGACCCTCTTCCCCCCACGATCATATTATGTATATATATACGATTCCATTAGCTGTCATTCACCCTATGTGGTGTCTGATTGGGATATTCTTAAAGTACCGCCCGGCCGTGTGGGTACATAAAGAGATAGCGCTACCTATGTGTTACCTCCCACCTTGAGAAAACACCAGCCCCGAGCGCGAAACGTACGTCAGGATGACGTCATCGCGTTGACGTCAGAGGTCACGGGTGAGACCGTTCTGGTGTACTGGGGGGCGGATGTGTTTTTACTAGTGGCAGGCACTGCAGCCGATATACCATTTGAGCACTGATTACCGTGAGTAGACATTGAGTTACCCCATTTGCAATATTGTTTCATTTGGCTTTTCTGACACATAGGGGCCTAGGCAGTTAACTGCGAGAATGGCCATTAGAACTCGCCATGTTTTTGGCGAATTCCCCTCGTAGTATGAAGGAAGGTGCGCATATCTGTGAGAGGAATCTTACAGAGAGATGGCGAGCCCTGACGAAAAGGTCTCTGCTGGCGAGATCTGTCAGCAGAGAGCGAGATCCGCCTCTCTCTGCACAAATCTCGCCGGCAATTGAAAAATGTTTACATAACAATTGAATTAATATTGTAGATGTGCAGGGGTCTCCGGAGATGAACCGCGTTGGTTTTATATCCGGGAACCCCCTGCTTCACGAGATACAGGCCCCATTATGTGGTGCCGGTATCTCCTATGCATGGAGATAGCCCGATCACGTGACATTTCCATTCATAGGAGATACCGGCACCACATAAGGGGCCTATATCTCGGGAAGCAGGGGGTCCCCGGACATAAAACCAACACGGTTCATGTATGGAGACCCTCTGCACATGTACACTCTGAATACAAATACTGTAATGCTGCTTCATTACCTTAGCGGCTATCCTTTAAGGCAATGAAGGTGTTAAGTCACCGTAGCATGTTTATTGGGGAAAATACCCCCAATAAACATTGCAATACACAACACAATCAGCCTCTGTGCCCCCAACAACACCTAAACCCCCCCCTTCTATACATTACCCATAGTTATTTTTTTAGGCACAGGAATGGTACTATAGGCTTGCGGTGGCCCTCGGGTGTTCCCGCAGGGGTCCCCGCTTGTCTGCAGTATCAAGTCTGTGCCCCCAAAAAATAATTTAAAAAACACATAAATACTTTAACATAAATACACCCCCCCTACCCACCCCCGTGAGGCATAACCACCACACACCCCAACACACCGGGAGGCCTACCATCCGTCCCTTGGGACAATACCCCCTACCCCCAATACCCACATTCAAAACAATACACACACCCGCAATAAACATAACAATTATTAATAAACTATACATAACCCACCCACACCATATAGCAAATATATTGTGGTATTACTTAACCCCTTAATAACAATAACGGTTATTAACCGCTAAAGTTATTAATGGGTTAATCCACCCTGCACCCATTCATTTGTAGATTGGCTTCATCATTCTCTTTATATATAGATATAAATATATTTAAAATATAAGTATGATTAAGCAATCTACAAAGAAATGGGAAAAGATATGCATGTAGCAATTTAAAACATCTGATCTTTAATTGACAACATCACTGCCAAATTAAAAACAAAGCCAAATGAAAATAAAAACACATCTCATAAGAGAATACTGCATGCTCCTATCCATACCAGTAAAGAGCAAATTGCAATAAAACATACAATTGAACAATTTGTACATGATGCAAATAATATTTCCATCATGTACACAATAGTAATCAATGGTCCAAAACAAATACACAATTGAAAGTAAACATTCAATATAAACAAAGCAAGTAGACAATAATAATTTACCAACACAAAATTAATGCCAACCGAAATACATTACAAGCAAATCTAAACCAAAAACCCTATTCAAGATTGTTATGCAAACACAAAACCATTGCAAAAACAAATCTATTTCTAACTAACACGATCATACACAATCTAAATTCACCAAATAAGCCACAATAAACAATTAAGGCAGGGTCCCAACATATACCCATGCAATCATCATCATCTGAAATGACATAACTAATTCTACATTACATTTCACACACACAATAGTAACCAAACAGGGAAAAGACTTGTAGAAGACATGAAAAATGCAAGAAACATTTGCAAAACAACCCTTTAATAAACATGTATGTATATAGCTCCACATGGATATATATACATACATGGGCATGAAATGGACATTAAAAAAATAAATATGACTTGTTAAAAAAAAAAAAAATCAAGTTACAACTTAAAGTTAATAAACACAGTTTTATTTGAAAACCCCAGTGATATGACTGAAATATTTCCTAAGTCCCCACGCATGCGCAGTGGACACAATCAATCTGAATTACTCCTAAGGTCCCGCGCATGCGCAGTATGTATGTATGGACTCCCAGACTGGGTTTAAAGTCCCCGCGCATGCGCATTAGATATTTGACTCGGCGCGGATGTTTTGAGGCTTTATAAGCCTTAAAAATAACGGAAAACAACGCGAATAAGGTTATATGAAGGCACAACACTGGGGTTTTCAAATAAAACTGTGTTTATTAACTTTTGGGCGGTTTTCTGAGTCAGTTTGGAGGGGACTGTAGTGCGCATGTGCAACAGCTGTTATTCATTGATTATGTAATTAGGGTGCTGCAAGGGTATAAAAGGGTTTAGACCTCATTCCCCCAGTAATACTTGTCCCTGAAGAAGCTCCTTTGCTGGAGGGAAACGCGCGTTGGACGCGCAATGTTGTCAGTCTCCTACTTGGAGCTGTTTTTAATGTAGTGTTTGCAGTATCCTGGGTGTAACTGTGTAGACCATATGAGTTAACCATTTATTAATCATTTATGGTCAGTGAGCCTGCTATCCTTGCACCTTATGTGAGGTGCCTCTAGCCAATTGCTGTGTATTCAAACCAGCACCGCTGTGTTTGGAAGATCTATAATACAGCTATTATACTATCACATGACAGCGCTATTGTTCAGACCAAATCTCTATGTCAATGTGCAAGGGAGCTATATTTAGCATTAATAGGATATTTAATCCTGTGGCCACCCACCTGAAAATATATTTATATACAACTCTATAATTGGTCTCATCGTTGCCCCAGAGGGGTTAACACCCTATTCATAGCATTCCCTGTCTTTAACATCCCATCCTATCAACTGGTACTGGGATAGTATGAATAACTTATGACACGATTGCTTAATAGCTATGATTTAATACAATTTTAATTCACATCACACGTTACTTTGGTAATATATGTTTTAAGGATTTATTAAAAGTTAATTTTTACACTTGGGTGGTGTGCATTTAAGTGAATTCTTTTGGGGGCACATTCATTTTGTGTTTCCCCTTCCCCTTTTCTGATGTTGGGACCCTGCCTTAATTGTTTATTGTGGCTTATTTGGTGAATTTAGATTGTGTATGATCGTGTTAGTTAGAAATAGATTTGTTTTTGCAATTGTTTTGTGTTTGCATAACAATCTTGAATAGGGTTTTTGGTTTACATTTGCTTGTAATGTATTTCGGATGGCATTAATTGTGTGTTGGTAATTTATTATTGTCTACTTGCTTTGTTTATATTTAATGTTTACTTTCAATTGTGTATTTGTTTTGGACCATTGATTGCTATTGTTTACATGATGGAAATATTATTTGCATCATGTACACATTGTTCAATTGTATGTTTTATTGCAATTTGCTCTTTACTGGTTTGGATAGGTGCTTGCAGTATTCTCTTATGAGATGTGTTTTTATTTTCATTTGGCTTTGTTTTAAATTTGGCAGTGATGTTGTCAATTAGAGATCGGATGTTTTAAATTGCTACATGCATATCCTTTCCCATTTCTTTGTAGATTGCTTAATCATACTTATATTTAGCATATATTTATAAAGATATATTTAAAATATTATATATATACACATATATATATATATACACATATATATATACACATATATATATATATATATATATATATATACATATATAAAGAGAATGATGAAGCCACTCTACAAATGAATGGGTGCAGGGTGGCTTAACCCATTAATAACTTTAGCGCTTATTAACCGTCATTGTTATTAAGGGGTTAAGTAGCACCACAATATATTTGCTATATGGTGTGGGTGGGTTATGTATAGTTTATTAATAGTTGTTATGTTTATTGTGGGTGTGTGTATTGTTTTGAATGTGGGTATTGGGGGTAGGGGGAATTGTCCCCAAGGGAGGGTAGGGCTCCCGGTGTGTATGGGTGAGTGAGGGTGGTTATGCCTCACGGGGTTGGGTAGTGGGGGTTGTGCTTAGGCCTCCAGAGTGGTGGGTGAGGATGGGTTAACCCCTTAATGATGGTAGCAGTTAGTAACCGCTACGGTAATTAAGGGGTTAGGGGACATTACATTGGCTCTTTTATGCTTATTTATTTCAAAGTATTTATGTGTGTTTACTTATATTTTGGGTGCACAGACTTGATACTGCAGCCAAACGGGGACCCCTGCGGAACACCCGAGGGCCACCGCCAGCCTATAGTGTCATTGCTGTGCATGCCAAAAATGTTAGGGAACTTAAGGGGTTACTGGTGTATTCTCTATCTCTATCTTTTCTATCTATCCTTCTCTATACTCCTATCTATCTAATTTACTCTCTATATATATCTATTCTGCTCTCTCTATATCCTTAGTGGTTTCGCGGGCTCGTTGCCAAGTTGGTACGCCGCCCGCCCCTGTCTTGCTTTTATGGGGTAGCTGGAGGGCTTAAGCCCTTCATGACCGTAGCGGTATTAACCGCTATGGTAATGAAGGGGTTAAGTTGACCCGCAAATCCCCCCCCCCCCGGAAGCCATAAACACCCCCCATATTCCAAATACCCCCTTAATCCACTGGCGCTCCCCACACAAAGCATGGTAATGGATGGTTAACCCCTTCATTGCCTTAGCGGTTGGCCGCTAAGGTAATGATTTGGGCTGTTAATGCATTATTTCTGCTTCGAATCCATGGGGGGGCTTCGTTGCTGGTGTTACTGGGTATCAACTATGGAGCTCCCCGGCATCAATCCGAGGCAGGAAAATGGCCTGATTTTTTTTCTATGTCCCCTATACCCGCTCAGCACCAGCTTCTTGCCAACTTTTGTTGGCGGAGCGATTTTGAGAAAATTTCTCCATTCTAGAGCACCGATCAGCGCCGAGATGCTGATCGGGGCTACTAGAATACAGCGGGTTTTAAAACTGGCGAGATATTGCTTCTCGCCACCCGCGCGATGTTTTTTCTTCCGGAAAAAAAAAACGGCGGATTTTCCTCATCTCGCCAGTTTTTTGGCATTTTGTGAATATACATTCAAGGACACTGAATGGGTGTATTATATGTGATTTTTGGATGTAAATGCATTGTGTTTTATGCTTTATTATTGCCCCTGTATGTTATGTATATCTATCTATATGTAAAGACATACAGGGATAATAATTGATTGTTTTGCTAATGTTTATGTTCTTTTCATGTATAGCTAATGTATTTATCAGCTTTATTTAGACATTGGTGTGAATAATGTAATTTGAATTTAGATACAGGTTATTTTTAATGGCTTCTTTCTGGTAGTTAGATTAGAATGATTGTGGTAACTTTCAATTAGAATTATTTTGGCAATGGTTTGGCTTTAAGAATTGAATAGGGAATTGTATAATTGATTTGTATTGTATTGTAATTGGTTTAGGAAATGGATTAATTGATTGATGGTAATTGTATTGATGTTGCTTAGTTTCTATTTGATTTTCATGATGGCTTTGGTGGTTAGGGGACATTGTTCTTAGTGTATTTTATCGTTACATATATTTTGCATAGTGTTACATGATGCACAGATTAATTGCATCATGTACACACTCAATGCAATTGTGTGACATTTCATATACATTTGTGTAGCTGCTGGTTTGTTGTTTTATATTTACAATGCTGTTGGATTTATTTTAACATGCAATGTGGTGATTTTAAGATTAAGAATTCATGTTTTGATTTATGCATGTTTTATGTGTTTCATAATGGGCAAATAATCTATTATCCATAACTGGATAATAGTTATTTTGCACATTATTGTACTGTATGTGTTGGGGGGGGGGGGGGGTGTATGTACTGAATGTATAGGTCCGGTTTATTTTTTTACATACAGGGTTGGTTCCTTTTGGTTTGCGGGGGACCTCTGGAGACCACCTGCGGTATCCTCGGGCTTCTCACGGGTACCAGGCTGCCGGGTCCATGGGGGACACCTGCGGGGAAGAACCGGTGGCCCCACATCTGTGGGGGCACCGCGGACCCGTAGGGACCACCCGTGGGTCCCCAAACCACCGTGGGAACCACCCGAGGCCCCTCAGACACCTGTGGGTCTGACCCGTGGCCCCCAGACATCCGCGGGCCTACCGTGGAGACCCCATTGTGGCCCACGGTGACCTGTGGAGACCACCTGGTGGACCATGGCGCCTGGCGGGACCCACCAACAGGCCTCCAGACCCTGTGTGAAACATGATGCTGGTCACCTGTAAGTCTGTGAGGTGACCCGTCAGGCCCACTGGGGACTCCCTTGGGCCTGGGGTATTAAGCTTGTATGTAAAATAATAAATCATGTATTTATGGGGGGAACAGGGGGTGGGTTATGTATTTAATAAATAGAATGATGTTTATTGTGGGGCAGTGTATTGTTTTTATTGTGGGTACTGGGGTGGGGGAAGGGGGTATTGGCCCAAAGGGTATGTGGGTAGGCCTCATGGGGTGGGGGGTTAGTGGGGGAGGGTATATAGGCCTCCCAAGTGGTAGGTGAGGGTGGGTTAACCCCTTAATGACTGTAGCGGTTAATTACCGCTATGGTGATAAAGGGGTTAGGGGACATTACATTGGCTGTTTTTATTCTCGTGTATAGTATGTTTTGCAGCATCGGAGGGGGCATGGGCAGGATGAAGATGAGGATGAAGACGATTTCATTTTGGGTGCCTGTAAAAGGTAAGTGTAATATATATTGACTGTATTTATTGTAATCTATATGTATTTAAAATGGGCAAATGCATTATTATCCATATGTGGATAATAGTTCTTTTAACCATTACAGTACTGTATTTGTTAGGGGGTGGGGGGATGTGTGTTGTATATTGCTATGTTTATTGGGGCCAATTGTCTTGGACGCTATAAAGATGGCTGCGACACTGTCACCGATGCCCCATACTGGGGCCTGTAACTCAGGAAGTAGGGGGTCTTTGAGGCAGAAATCAATGCGGTTCAGCTCAGGGGACCCCCTGCTCCCACACACTATTATTAAAATTTACATTAATGCAACTTCATTACCATAGCGGATATCCGCTACAGTAAGGAATTATTGTTTATTGTTATGTGTGTTTTAATACTAGTGTAGATGTGCAGGGGGTCTCCGGAGCTGAACCGCATTGGTTTCAGCCTCGGGGACCCCCTACTTCAGGAGTAACAGGCCCCTTTATGGGGTGCCGTTATCCCCTGCAGAATTTAAATGTCCCGGTCACGTGACGCGGGAGCTTTATAGTGCAGGGAATACTGGCACCCCATAACGGGGCCTGTATCTCATGAAGTAGGGGGTCTTCGGACCTGAAACCAATGTGGTTCAGGTCCTGAGACCCCCTGCTCATGTATCCTATTATTAAAATGTATTTATTTAGTGTACGATCGCCTGTAACAGCCTTGCATGGAGATACAGAATCTCCATGCAAATGTTACATGCGGCTTTTTTTTCTATCAGCTAGCGTACGTAAAGGTTAAGAACGCTTGCAGGGCGGAAAAAAAGCATCACGTACTCTGTGGGTTTTTGAGCTATTTTGAGCAGGTACATTAAAAAATGGGCTCAAGGCCTTAGTGAATCGCGTCCCCGGCCTCACTTTTTAATGAACCTGCTTTTTTGGAACATCAGAACACAAAGCCATTGAGCTTAGTGCATAGCCCCCTGTATCGCTAAAATGGTGACACCATATACTGGAGAAAAATGCAAGGCTTTTTTTTTTTTTTTTAAAAAGGAAATTATTAGGATAAGCAGGGGTTGAATCCAGGCACTGCAAAACCTCATGGATAAGTGCACTGGTCTCTGCAGCAAAAAAAAACCCTTCAGGATCCCAAATGGGTCTTCCAAAAACAAAAGTACTTATCTTCCTCCAAGCGGGTTGTGTCTGCTGAAGCAGGAAGGCAGAGAATCTGCTCCGGCGAGATCCAGAGATGGTCTTGGCTTTTTGTCAATAGGAGACTCCTGGAGCGGGTAGGACCTCGGTGACCAGAACAGCGGGAGCAGGCAAAGATTTTTGGTGTCATGGGCTGAGGTCGGTGGTAGGCGGAAAACAGGAATATCGGGTCACAGCAGAGGTCAGAGGCAGGCAGCGAGAGGTGTAGTCGGGGTCACAGGCAAAGGTCGGAGGCAGAACGCAAGCGTGAACGTTGGGGTCACACGCAGGGTTCGGCAACAGGATGGCAGGAACATGACAGAGGAGCAGGAACTGAGACTAGGGACTTAGACTAGGTAGCAGGGAACAAACAGGGACAAGCCAGATACACTAGCAAGGGCCTTTAATTGCAAGGACAAGAACAGGAACAATAATTAGGAACAGGCTGCAGCAGAGAAGTCCAGGGACACAACACAAAGCAAAAGCAAAGACAAACAGGAAACTACAAAGGACAGGAAAGAGCAACAAGGAGACAGACAGTAGAACCCCAGAGCACACAGAAAACAGCAGCACACCCGGTGGACAGAAAGGAACTGGGAGGAGAGGGAGAACTAGGAAAATATATGTCAGGGCTATTTCCGGACATTTAAATTATATTTGTGCACATTTCTGGTCGCACCGTGTGCTGGGGGATGATCTTTGACAGCTATTTTTCTATTCTATTTACTACCATAAAGAGTCCTATTCGGAGAATCTCTCTTTTTGCACTTTTAATTTAGAAAGTACGTACTGGTATGGGGATACAGTTAGCCATAACTGGCTGTGCATTGGCCTTGGTCATTTTGCAGGGGTCTTTGTCAGGGGAGAGGGATAGCCCTTGTGTATATAACATGGTGCTGTACCTCCTTTCCCTTAGCACAGCTGTAAAAAAATGTTTCTCACCTACCCTCCCAGGTTTGGGTTGGCACTAATATTTAACTGTATGTCCCGGTGGTGTTCCACTCAGGGATTTATGTGTCTTGTCAGTATGTTTTTGTGGGTTATATATGTGGCATATGTATTTATATGTGCAAGGTATTGCATAATACTTTACCCTTTAAAAAAAAGGAACTTAAAAGTGAATAAATAAGAAACAACAAGCAAAGTTTGTTACTTTGGGGTTTGTTAAGTTATTAATTTATCACAGCTGGTGGGGATTTCGTGGGTGCCAGACTGAGTGCTAGGGCAGATGGTGGGATAAGGCCCTGTTTTTTGGGGACAGATTGGCAGTCTGGCACGTTTCGGTATACGGGTTATATAAATATTTGGAGTTTAATAATATTATTATTTAATATTAAGAGCTGTGGCTGTTATACCCCATATACAGTGTGGCATTTTATAGGTGTCTGTGTCTCTTATTGGGGAGGGAGGAAAGTGGGGCATCCATGGGTCATGTATTTTGCAACAGTATTTCCCCAGTTTTCTAGCTGGAAGACAAAAATAAAATATAGATAAACCAATTCAAAATGCATAATTTTCATCTGATTTGCAATCTAAAAAAATAATCTGATCACTCTGTGTGGTCTATATACATGTTTTATGATGTCACATTTAGGTTTCCCAAGTGATTTGATTCAAGATTCTTAGAATACACCCTGTGGCCCAGATCCACAATGCTCTAACAGGATGTTATGAAAATCCTGAATAGATGTCATTTTCCCTGAGGTAAAGAACTAACCACAATGCTAATCATATGCAAAAATAAGGCCATTGTACAGTATATCTCTTCAGCATAGGCTTAACACCATGTTAAGTTACAGATGCAGCGGCCGTTATTGAAACACTTTGTTAGGTCCATCTACCTGACCAGACCTTAGAGCAGGTAACTTCTTTTACTCGACCCGGGGAGATTCATCACGCAGCTGCTATATGCTTCTTGTCTCAGATATGATAGTTACGAGCCCGGAGAAGTAAAGATTCAATGTACACTAGGTAGTTGAGTTCTCACTCGGTTTTAATATGGTCACAGAGGAAACTTTTATACCAAAGGCAAGGACAATACATCATGTGTCAATTTCATACATCTGTTACAAACTGAGTTCTCATGTATAGATCATAGAACGGGGACAACTCACTGGTGCAGTATTCCTAGATTTTGCAAAGGCTTTTGACACAGTTGATCATGTTATCCTGCTTAACAAACTCCAGAGCTCTGGAATAGGGAAACATGCTTTAAACTGGTTTCAGTCCTACCTATCAGGAAGATCCCAACATGTGTCCATCTCAGGCTCTAACTCCAACCCCCTGGATATCACCTGTGGTGTACCGCAAGGCTCTGTTCTGGGGCCCCTACTCTTCTCAGTGTTCATTAATGATATTCCCACAGCTTGTAAGGAAGCCTCAATACACATGTATGCAGATGACACAATCCTGTATGCACACAGCCATAGCCTCTCTGACCTTCAACACATACTTCAGTCTGACTTTTTGAGACTCGAAAACTGGATTTCCCAAAACAAACTGTTTTTAAACACTGACAAGACTGTAACAATGGTATTTGGGACCAAGACTAAATTTGTAAAGCTTCCAGTGACTGAGCTCCTGATTAGAACCAACGCTAAAACCACCCTAACACCTGTCACTAGTTTTAAATACCTGGGCTTAGGGTTTGACTCCCACTTAACATTCGGGATGCACATTGATACCCTGACAACCAAGACCTATGCCAAACTAGGGGTACTTTACAGGAACAAATCCTCCCTAAGTCTCCTGGTCAGAAAGCGTATTGCACAGCAGATGCTAATGTCAATTATTGACTATGGAGACATAGTATATGGCTCGGCTCCTCAAATCCACCTTAGCAAACTTGACACCCTCTACAATTCAATTTGTCGTTTTGTTCTCCAATGCAACTACAACACACATCACTGCGAAATGCTCAAAGAACTAGATTGGTCATCACTAGAGTCTAGGCGCAAAGTTCACCTTTCCTGTCTCACCCTCAAATACTTTCTGGGCAAGCTACCCAGCTACCTGAACAAGCTCCTCACCCCTACCACATGCAGTACCTATCACCTGAGATCAGACTCCAAAAGACTATTCATGGTCCCAAGACTCAACAAAGTATCCGGACGTTCCTCCTTCTCCTTTCGTGCACTCCAAAACTGGAACAACCTACCAGAGACTCTCATATCCACCACCAGCTTAAGTTCTTTCAAATCTAAGGCTGTCTCACACTTTAATCTGGTCTGTAACTGTTTCATACGCTCATAATATATATTTTCTTTAACTGTGCATGCAATGTCTTGTATATAATGTATACCTTGTTCATTTATGTAACTGTATTTGTAACCATGTATTATTTTGTTTTACTCTGTGCCCAGGACATACTTGAAAACGAGAGGTAACTCTCAATGTATTACTTCCTGGTAAAATATTTTAATAAAATAAAATAAAAAATACATCTAAAATGACATATACCATCTGGCCTAAATTGGTGGGAGCAGGGATAAAAGGTCAATAACTACTAATGGGGTCAGAAAAAAGACTAGTGGTTGTGTTTCTTATAATCTTATTTCTTATGTAATAGATATCCTGAGATAGCTGGTCCAAAGCTGAAATACTTTTACCATTTGGTCTCTGAGAGAACAAAGCTTGACACATATTTATTTTAACCTGTTCAGTCCCTGAAAAGAACAGAGCTGACAGATACAGTTTTTAACCTTACAAGCCCTCCTTTAGTTCTGGAAGAACAATCCAATCGACCAGTCCCATTTATTCTTCTACACACCTCTCAGGAGAGGAAAAACTCTAAGTGAGAAACCTCTAAGAGACCATGGGGATGCAGAAACCTATCTCTTTGAGGTATCTCGTTTGATAATCAGAGATGAACATATGGGTGGTTGACGAGTACCAAGACTATTGGTATTTCTCGCTCTCATTGTGGGAGACATATACATAACTGTAAAGCTAGAAGCAGAAGCAGCTTTCTTTTGGCAAAAATAGAGCTGATTATACATCTAGTCATTTGGATTAACATATACTGTACACACAAAGTAATAAACTTGCGATTGCCATGATTCCATAAAGAATTTTCATTCCCAATGCACCTAGCCAATTTCCAAGACCAAATGTCCAATCGAACCCTTTTGGTTCCTCTGGCATTCTAGATTGAATTTCTGCTAGAGTGTCCATGTCATGATGTATACTTTTTGATTGGTCATCAATATAAACACAACCTTCTTTACCTACTAACTTACAAACCCCTCCTTGTGCTGCCAACAGATAATCTAGTGCCATACAATTTTGCAATACTATTGCTCTAATTTGTTGCTATTTGCTACTGAGCCTTAAAATAGCATCTTTAGTATCGTTAAAAACGGCATCTATATTGACTACTAAAAAATCCCCTTTTGCATATAAATCAGAAATTCCTAAAAAAGGTATTAGACCTCCCGCAACTCTCTTAACTGAGTTACTTTAATAATTAATGCCTTTCAATTTCGTATCCTTTGCTTAGGTAGGGTGGACATTATTTGAAAAGTGGGCAAATTTTATTTCTGAGAATAAGTGGGGGTTGGTGGGGGTGAATATTTCCTAGCAGCGACTGCCCAACACATACATCTTACATACTACATTTACTCAGAATATCGGAACAGACAAAATGGCTGCCATAGTCAAAATGGCTGACTTGTAATCCTTTCCTTGTGGTTGACACACGCCCTTGGGTGACCTTCCCACCTTCCTCATATCCAATCTTCTCAGCCCCCTCTTATCCTTTAGAGACAGTCTTTTTAAAGAACGGTTAACCATATCATAGTTCTGCCGGACAAAAAAAAATAGTCCCATAGTGCATAACTTGATTCCTTTCTGGCCATTTTATCGGCCCGGTTGATTTCTTTTTTGGTTTCTTCTTCTGGGGGACTGTTGACATTTTCATCACCAAAAAGAGACATAGCATCGGTGGTGGGGGTTGCAACGCACTTCTGGATCAAAGTTTTGCTGTTCATGACACATATATAGAGAGTAATGAGTAGGACAGACACACCTACAAAAACATCCACTAGCTTCGCTCCCAGCGAAATAATCTAACCACCAAGTCCCAACAAATCCCAACCCTCATCTCTACCTTTAAACACTGAAATCACTTTTCCCAAATAACATAACCTGGTCTAGTTGCAGGATAATACTTAATCTATCCTTCTATCACAGAGTCAATAACTTCCCTAGGGCAAAGTCGTATTTCTACTCCTTTCGTAACCAGTTTCTTATATATATATAGTTCTACAAATATCTTATAGCATCTTGTCTTTTTCCAAGGGGTTAAATATAACTCTCGTGTTCCTGGGGTGCAACCTATTGGGTATGGATAGTACATTGGGTCACATTGCACATAAGATGTGGGCTTTGTTTACCAGGATTCCATTATATAACAAGAAGGTGTACATATATACTATACACAGAATAATAAAAAACCCATACAGAAAAATTATGGCTAAACAAGCTACAGTATATCTGTTCCTTCCTTATCATCTTCATCTAGACACTACTTATATAAACCTAATAGAATAAACATTGTAATTAAAATAATAAAACCTGTAAAAAAGGTTATTAAAAAGTTCAAAGTTCATATGTTGAGGTCCGGATTTTCTGCCTGTGAACTTTTCTCCTTCTTTGGTTAGTGCCGGGTTTTAATGTGACCCAAAACACCAACTGAAATGGCTGTGTCTTTAGGCCTTCCCTCCTGTGTTGAGGTTTAATTTGAAGCGACTGTGGGTGCACTTGTGTAACATGGATCCAGGAAAAATACTCTGATGGGGTAGTATCTGGCATGGGCCTCTCCACTTTAGATGAAAAGCGCTTTCGCGTTACCTTTATCTTCATCTAATTGGAAGGACTGCACCTGGACATGAGACACTCAAACAATTGAATTAGTTTCACACAATTGACGCTGATTAAAATCGTCTGTTTAGAGCATAATCATACAACATTAAATCTACAAGGTACCTGGGGTGACCATTGGTCTACCCATGAGAAAAAAAAATTCTGATTGTCACATTAGGCCAGGCCAAATACACCTTTATTTTTAAGGGATCAGTCACAAGGCAAAACAGGCAGAAAAATAAATTGCGTTTTATTCGGATAGGGCCTCGGAAACACACAGAAACACAAGAAACAGATAATATATTTTGGGGGACCTTATACTTCTTAGGGAAATAACTTGGGGGGATTTGGGCTCAAAATCCAGGAGTCTGGGGGACACAGGGAAGCCCTTGTGTAATTCACCCTGCGCACCGTCAAATCATGCCTGCTTGCTGGGGAAAATTAAATGACTACTAGCACTTTGGCCCCCCCAACTCCTGCAACCAAAATAATTATATTTCCATCCAAATATCCCCCTAAAACTGACACACAACAAATTTCACAGTTCAAGGGCTAATGGAACATGACATAGGAAATAACAGGGTCAGTTCACTTTCAGGCAATCCATATCTGAGCTGGGGCATTGGAATGCTTATTCACATGCTAATTCACCAACCTGGGTTTAAATCACAGGACAAACACAATGCATTGCAGGTTTAAAACACATAAAACCAACATGTAGACACAAGAGCTTGCACTCCACCATTTGCACCTATCATGTGGGGTTCTAAAACCTTCTCTAAGACACCAGCTAAGAATACCTTGCTGGCAGGCAAGACAGGCCAAAATAACCCCTCCCTTTTCCCTCATGTGCCTGGAGACTCTGCTCTGCAGCTATTTCTCATACGGGGCCACCCATACAAGGCAATCCACTTATAAGCTTGCACAGACAGCTGCAGTCCCATGAGGCAAAGGGAATATACAGAGAATGCATTAACTAGCCCACTGGTCTTACACAGTTAATCCCACATACACAGTTCCTAGCTTATACCCTTATGGGGGACAGTATAAAAGGGAAAAATTATAGGCAACACAGTAAGGTACAATATTAGACCCAAGAGCTGACAATCTCAGCCCTTGCCATACGGTTTCAGGGGCAGCCAGCAATAATAACATCAATAACACCCTCCTTTTGTTCACTTTTATTACATGTGAACAATATCCCATAAAGGATAACAGCATTTAAAACATAATCTTAATGGAATTGCTTGATGTACAGCAAAACTAACCTGAAACCTTTGGGTATAAAATTTACATTAAAAATCTCAAAAAAAACCTACTGAATATAAATATAATCTGCTATAGTCTTCTGACAGAAACTTTTAGAACACAAAATAACATCTAGTTTGCTGAAAGAACAACCTGTAGCATAAAAAAACTTAAAGACACAGATTTAAAGGTGGGAAATATTTGAGAGAAAAAGATGGTTAAAAAATGATTAAATATTAAATATTTGGTCAACTTTGCAGAAATATAATTCCACATAGAACCCTCTAGTATACTGGCAGACCTGGCTAGGGTCCGTTTTCCTTGTCCTTTGCTTTACTGCTAATTCAGGGTCTGCACACTTATACGTACCTCAGCACTAGAGTATTTTGTGCTGATTACATTGGACTAGTGGTTACTTTATCCACTTCACTGTTCCCACTGGAAGACACTACAGTCGTTTAGTGATTTTATGTAGTTCATCAGTGATCCAGAACATTACATTGTGCTCATACTATAGGATCTGAGAGTTTAATATCTGTTTTAATCCCCATTATTTTACACAGATATTAAAGATTTAAGTTTTAACCACTTCATTACCCACCGACCAGGTGTTTAGAGTGCTCATTCTAGGTTACTGTCCTCTGTTCATTTGAACTCTATATTAATCAATTTACAACTGTTTCCATTTCAAGCCATATAACAAGCTCAAATAACTTTCTGGGCTTCCTGCCAAAACCTTGTAACAGAAAAAAAAACAGTTAATTACTGGTTACTGCAATACAATTTGGGACAGCTTGAAATATGTAGCTCCTCACACATTCAAATGGAAAAAAAGGGGGAGCACAGGTGGAGGCACACTAAATGACAGATTATACAACTCTGGGATATAAGTCCCCAAGTTAGTAAATGGGCTGATGGTGGAGTGTATAATATAAAAAACACTTACACGGCCTTGTGTAAGTGCTATCACATTGAGGATTCTTTTCTTTGACTTCTTCTTTCTGTATCCTCTTTAAAACAAATTTATTTTCTTCTTCTTGGATCTTGATGGTGGATTCTTCTGATAGCCGGCTGCCGTTCACACGCGATGTTTCCCTTAAAAGGAATTGATGACACAAAATGGTTTCAGAGACAATGCAATTTCAGAGGGGCCACAGTTAATTCCAAGGTAGTAACAGGGATATATACATAAATGCAGAAAGAAATTACTGCAAACACTCACACGGGCAAATGTGAGTGTAGTCTTGAGGAGGGTATCTCTATTCTCTCCACATTCAAAATAGGCAAATAAAAGCAAGGGATACTCCTGTAAAGATAAAGGAGATCAGGGTTTAGGGGAATAGGGAAATAAAAATGATAATATAATACTCACACGGCCACGTGTGAGCCCCCACGTGGAATGGTATCTATTCTTTCTGTCCCAATGCTGTAGCAATTCCTCCAGGTGAAAGAAATACTTAGAGATCAAAGTCCAAGTGACGTGTGTACTTTATTAAAACAAATTAGAACATAATAAAACAAAAAAAGCCCTTAGGTCTAACACCAAGGGGGCTGGAGATAGAAAACGCCAACCAGTCCTCTGGAGATTTCTTACCAGGGCGCGTGGTGCGTAGGTAAACTCAACCTTCATGGGTTAGAGCCATAGGATGAGACCGAGAAGCAGATGAGAACCTTTTAGGATTCTTAAGGTCGTGTTGTTCTAATTAAGAACAAGTGAATTTTTCTTATTTACTGAGTAGTGGGGTAGCGCCCGGGTTCTCCCTTTACCATTGTCCTCACACAATCAACCAGCTTTTACAAAAATAAGACACATATTTTCTCACCTATTACAATAAATAGGAAAACAAAACAGTTTGATCCTGCAGACCAAATTAATAAAGATATCCTTTTTTTTCCATTTCATAATTAACTTTTTATTTTTATTTGTTTTAAACTAATTTAAAAATACTGAGCTTCTAGTTAGCTTTGTGTCTTGAATATATTCTGCCTGATTTTATCTGTAGAAATTTAGAGGAAAAGAATTGTAATTCTGGTTAACGAAATAAATCGCCTGGCCAGTACGATAAACATCCTTATTATTCCAGTGACCGGACTGTTTACAAAAAGATGGTAAAAGTCAAATGACTTTTCTAAATTTTGTCCTTTCTTGTCCTTTTTTTTCCACAGATACCCAAATTCACCTCTAATTAGTGTTAATTAGTTTATATTATATTGGGGGTTTACACCTTTTAAAAATGAAATGTCAACATTTGCAATTAATTATATTCCTAATTAGAAGCATTTGCAAGTCCCTGAATAGTAATTTTGTATACATACAATAAACCGGTATTCTTATTATACAATGCACATAACACTTTCACATGGATAGAATTCACTCAGATTCTTACAAGCACACACACAAGGATTACTCAATCTATCAACCTTTTTATTATATTCATGCCTGAAAAAGTAATGAAAACATTCTAAGGGAAAAAGAAACCTATACCTGTTATAATCTTGTTTTTCCACTCAATTTTCAAATACATAAGACTCCCTGAACTTTTCAATCCAGACGGGAAAATATTATTAATTCAACTTAATATACACTCATACTTGGTTAATGTGGCACAAATAAATTAGATTGGAAAAAATATATTATTCTGTCTTTCTCTCTCCTAAGAGCTCTGCTGACTTGCTAACCACATTTCAACAAAAAGAAAACCATCTCTGTAACTTGTCCTCTAAAACAAAATTCTTATTATTTCAACTTTCTAATTCTTGTCTCTTTTTTTTTCTTCTCGATCTGTCTACACCATTGCTGTGCCTTTCCTGTGTACAGTAACAAATCACAGGAGAGAAAATAAAGGTGGGGGCTAGAGTGGCTTATACATGCAGGCAACTTGAGAGGGAGACAGACAGAGCTCAGATTGTCAAAAGGAAGAAAAATATTTTATCTTCCCAGCTTTGTTGCTGTGCTTGAGTGTTAATTGAGGAACCTATGCCACACTGCATTCATCCATAAGGGTTATTTTAACTCATCCTACAGTACATTTCTTCATATACCTATAATCCCATAAACAACATATAAAGGAATTTTATCTTAACAAGCATACAATAAGGTTAGTCTTATCATTCTTAATATCATCTTAACCTAAACAATTATTAGCTTATCCTAAATTACCATAATATCTGAGACATCATACAGTACAGCCCATTTCAATTAAACAATAGGGACTCCAACCCTTTGTTATATAAATCAGGGACTCAAACCCTCGATTCTCAATTAAACAATAGGGAATCCAACCCTTTGTTATATAAATCAGGTACTAATCTCTCAAAGTTCTATTCATTAGTTCACGCAGAGGTCTGTTCCTGTCTCCTGTGCTGAAGCGGAGTACTCTCCTTGTTGACTTCAGCTCCCTGTTTCCTGAGGCCGGCTGCTAGTGTCACGCAGTGGTCTGTTCCTGTTTCCTGTGCTGAAGCGGAGGATTCTCCAGTGCGTACTTCAGCTTCCAGTTTCCTGAGTCCGGCTGTCCTTCCCTAGTAGAGGCCGGTCTACGAGTCCGGAGGTCTGTAGCTCTCTCTCTCCTTACATAGGCCCGCTCTGGACTCTTGCTCTGAAGCACTGGTTTACCAGTGCTGCCTGGCGGTGTGCCCACTCTGGTCTGCCTATCCCTTCCTGAGAGCAGTAGCATGGGCCATGGTCACCACACGCGCAGAACCCGCTCCCATGCTCCTAAGCTGAAGCGGGGAACTCCTGACTACCTGTTGCCGAACTCCTGCTTGAATAATGTTTACCTGATCTCTCCTGTCCTGACCCTGGCTTGTCCACTGACGACCCTGCTACGTATGACTACGAACTGCACAATCTGGATCAGCCTGCGCAGTCTAAGGTCGGTGCTTTTACAACCCCACCTCAGCCACGCGGTCCGACCCAGGTTTGTGGCGAGCACAACCGTGACAGTATGCTCGGCCCCACAAACTCGGACCGCCCTGTGGTGAGGGTTGGTATGTTTCTTTCTAAAATCCTGTCCCGGCCTGTAGACCAGTCCCAGTTTGAAAACCAGTATCTGTGCGATATACTACCCCTCATGGAAGATCCGTTTATGTTTGAAGGTTTAATCCCTTTGCCAAAAAAATGGCGTAATGATCTCATCACAGTAGGCTACTGCATCAGGCTTAAAAAACAGTCTCTGGCCGCTTGTGTTCGCTCCCCTGATTCCCCTTTAACCTGGGTAAGTGTACCTATGGACTGCCGACGCCCGATGCACTCTATACCCTGGCCTGTGTCTTTGGACATTCAGTAGTACAACAGGATCCTCTCTTCATGTTGGCTCACGCTCAAAACACACACTGTGTACATTCCTGACTTTGGACATTTGCATAAAGGAACAGGACCCTCTCCTCCAGCTACGCTGCGCTTGGCAGTCCCCCTGTGCTGCCAGTCCTGTCGCTAAACCTGGGGACATATCTCCCTCTCCAGGAAATGACCAAACTGTCCAACTATCACTGCCCCCTAACTAGAAGCTGCCATGGTCCCTAGCCCTGATTGTACCACCGGTTACTCTGACCTCAATGATATGTCTACGTTAACCCTTGCCGATCAGCCCTGTGATGTTCCCCTGAGTATACATATATTTCTCTAGCCCACACTAAGGCTCTAGTATCCGAGAACGAATCCCTTTTCCCTCTATTTCTAACTCCGTATCTCCCTTTTCAGCCCTTGAAGTTTTTTCCTGTTTAAAACCTGCTAGCAGTTCTGCGTGTCTTCCCCGTCAGAGAGGAATCCCTCCCTACCTCCACTACTAAGTTTGAATTCCTAGTGCTGTTCCCAAGGTCATTTCTGCTATAACCCCTGTAAATTCGTGCTTCCTCCAAGTTATGCCTCCTTTCTAACCTCAGAGAGGATCCCAAGTCGACAGCAGAGGTTGCATTGAATGACTACCCTAACGTTGCGGAGTCCTTAGTAGTCTTTGCTTTAAAGCCCCTGCTGTCAGCTCAAGTTTCAGCTGCTGGCCTCCCTGAAACTTCGGCTAAGTTCTGATTCCAGTTAAATGTATTTTGTACCAGGTTTTTCCCTAAGCTTGGTCGCCAGATTTCCCACTCCCAGGTATCTCACTGAACCAGTCTGTCACCAGAGAGCGGTGATCCCTGCTTCAGCGCATAGTCACAACTCGTGAGAATCTGCAGTCATTTCTGGTTCCCCAGACACTCCTTACCAAATACCCAATTCAGAGACCAGTACAGTTGTGATTACCCCCCTTGTAGTCTGTGTTCTCTTCTTCTCAAAGCTTAGGGTTAAAAGCGTACAGTGTTCATTATGCAACACTCATGGGGTTCATGTTGTGTTCCAGAATGTTTGCTGACACACTGCTTTCACTCAAAAGTGACGCTTTTTCAATATGCTAGCTAGAAACCTGCACACAGTTTCCCCTCTCTCTGAAATTTGCCTTGTCGGTCCTGATACTCTGAGAGATAAAAACCTTCCTTCAGATTCAGAATCTCCTGCTATAGAGGCCGTCCTTGCTTTTGGTTCCCCTGATTTCTCTGCCTATGCAACCCTCCAGGGATCGGCATACTGTTGTTACGCCCTTAGTACAGTCTGAGACCACCCTGTCTATATTACAAGTCCTGGTGTTAAATCTGAGCTATTTAGTTTTCCTGCCCTTGCTAAACCTCAGCCCCTCGGCACTTGCGTCTAAATATGCCCCAGCAACTGTTGGGTTACTCGGGGTAAACAAATTAAAACTCCTGTCTTAAGGGTACTTTCTCACACATGTCCAGCAACACCTAGAACCTCAGTGATTGATTCTAAGTCATTATCACTATAATCTGATTTTCTCACTAGTCAAACCCAGACACCCTCACCACTGACTAGGAGTCCCGTTATCAGAATTTTTGCACAGTTAAACACGCCGATTTATGTTTTTGTCATGACAAGCACACCCTGTTGTTAGGGCCCTTGCAGTTTTGGATATAGACTCCTTTTGCTTCTAAGGCTTCTGCTATTAAGCGTTTTCATGGTTCCAACTGCCACTTGTGTCTCTTTAATTCCCATTATCCGTCACTGACTCTAGCAACCAGCTTCTGATGCTAGTTCTCCTATCAGTACCCCAGCATTGTAGTAGTGTTTCTGTTATGGATTCCGAGCCTCCAGCCCCGGAGTCGATTCCTTTACTCGCTGCTGCTTTTGTAGTCTCTCAGGTCCCTGTCACCGAAAGTAAAGACTTCAGCTTCTGAGCTAGCTTCCCTCCCTCTGCTACCCTTGCTCTGCCTGATTCTCAAGTTCTATATTAAAGCCCAAGGCCTATTCCTACTCCCAGACAGACAATACTATCTCCCACTGTAGGTTCTACAGTATTGGGAGCTCCACGCTGATTGCTTCTCTGCCTCTGTGAAACCATGGTTTTCCCCTCGAACATTCTGTGCCCCTGTTATTTCCTCTCTGAGTTTGAAATACTCTGTACGTATCCAACTGATTTCGGTCTCTTGTATGCTGTTTACTGCAGCTGCCTTGTCACCTTCCATACCAATACGGGAAATGCTCCCCACCACCCCTATAACCCTCGCTGACCACTACCTGGAGACCTCTGGAGGAGAAGTCCCTCTCAAATTCCTACAGCAGAGGTCAGCCAAGACTTTGTCTGTCCCGAAGGTCACCCTGGTATATTCGATTAACTATCAAGGCCGCTTATTCCTAAATTGGTCCCATTACTAAAGACTAGGCTCCCAGTGGGGGTTCTTCTGCCGTTTTTCTGCTCCAGAACACCTGGTCTTCTCCAGCCTTGGATTCCCAAGCCATTTCACGGGGCGAGCCACGTACCAATGATGTCTCTACTACCACTCTAATATCCTAGAAAGTACTCACCAAGGAACTGCTCGTTTCCGGATCCCCTTTCTGACTAAAAAATTTAGGAACAAACTCACCAGTCCCCCAAGACCAATGGATGGGCCCTGTCTGGCCCAGTTCTCACCGGGGGGTGGGGGTACACAAAGGAGTGACCATGAGTCTCTGGACCACGACTCTACCACCTAATCCTAGACAGTTCAGGAACATTCCAGGTCCCCCAACTCTATGAGTGGTCATGTCGCCCAGAGGTCTCACATGAATTGAAGGCGGGGGTGGTAATTGTAAGGAATCCACACCTCAGTTTACTGCTTACCTTGCCTTACAGTGACTTCACACCCTCCTACGGGGATTGGCCCGCTGGCCTTTAACTACTGCATCCCCACAATCCTTCTCTGCCGAGCATAGTCCTTCCTGGATGTCACCAAGTGTTCTGCCACAAGCCCTAAGGCTTGGCTCTGTTGTGTACTAATCTCTCAAAGTTCTATTCCTTAGTTCACGCAAAGGTCTGTACCTGTCTCCTGTGCTGAAGTGGAGTACTCTCCTTGTTGACTTAAGCTCCCTGTTTCCTGTGACCGGCTGCAAGTGTCACGCAGCGGTCTGTTCCTGTTTCCTGTGCTGAAGCAGAGTACTCTCCTTGTTGACTTCAGCTCCCTGTTTCCTGAGACCGGCTGCTAGTGTCACGCAGCGGTCTGTTCCTGTTTCCTGTGCTGAAGCGGAGGATTCTCCAGTGCATACTTCAGCTTCCAGTTTCCTGAGGCCGGCTGTCCTTCTCTAGTAGAGGCCGGTCTACGAGTCCTGAGGTCTGTAGCTCTCTCTCTCCTTGCACAGGCTCGCTCTGGACTCTTGCGCTGAAGCACTGGTTTACCAGTGCTGCCTGGCGGTGTGCCCACTCTGGTCTGCCTATCCCTTCCTGAAAGCAGTACCATGGGCCATGGTCACCACACGCGCAGAACCCGCTCCCATGCTCCTAAGCTGAAGCGGGGAACTCTTGACTACCTGTTGCCGAACTCCTGCTTGAATAATGTTTACCCTGATCTCTCCAGTCCTGACCCTGGCTTGTCCACTGACGACCCTGCTACGTACGACTATGAACTGCGCAATCCGGATCAGCCTGCCCAGTCTAAGGTCGGTGCTTTTACAACCCCACCTCAGCCACGCGGTCCGACCCAGGTTTGTGGCGAGCACAACCGTGACAGTATGCTCGGCCCCACAAACTCGGACCGCCCTGTGGTGAGGGTTGGTATGTTTCTTTCTGAAATCCTGTCCCGGCCTGTAGACCAGTCCCAGTTTGAAAACCAGTATCTGTGCGATATACTACCCCTGATGGAAGATCCGTTTATGTTTGAAGGTTTAACCCCTTTGCAAAAAAAATGCCGTAATGATCTCATCATTAAGGCTTACTGCCTCAAGGACTTAAAACAGTCTCTGGCCGCTTGTGTTCGCTCCCCTGATTCCCCTTTAACCTGGGATAACGTGTACCCTATGGAACTGGCCGACGCCCAAGATGCACTCTATACCCTGGCCTTGTCTTTGGACATTCACGTAGTACAACAGGATCCTCTCTTCATGTTGGCTCACGCTCAAAACACACACTGTGTACATTCCCTGACTTTGGACATTTGCATAAAGGAACAGGACCCTCTCCTCGCCAGCTACGCTGCCGCTTGGCAGTCCCCCTGTGCTGCCAGTCCTGTCGCTAAACCTGGGGACATATCTCCCTCTCCAGGAAATGACCAAACTGTCCAACTATCACTGCCCCCTAACATAGAAGCTGCCATGGTCCCTAGCCCTGATTGTACCCCCGGTTACTCTGACCCCAATGATATGTCTACGTTAACCCTTGCCGATCAGCCCTGTGATGTTCCCCTGGAGTATACATATATTTCTCTAGCCCACACTAAGGCTCTAGTATCCGAGAACGAATCCCTTTTTCCCTCTATTTCTAACTCCGTATCTCCCTTTTCAGCCCTTGAAGTTTTTCCTGCTTTAAACCCTGCTAGGCAGTTCTGCGTGTCTTCCCCGTCAGAGAAGGAATCCCTCCTACCTCCACTTACTAAGTTTGAATTCCTAAGTGCTGTTCCCAAGGTCATTTCTGCATTAACCCCTGTAAATTCGTGCTTCCTCCAAGTTAATGCCTCCTTTCTAACCTCAGAGAAGGATTCCCCAAGTTCGACAGCAGAGGTTGCATTGAATGACTACCCTAACGTTGCGGAGTCCTTAGTTAGTCTTTGCTTTAAAGCCCCTGCTTCAGCTCAAGTTTCAGCTGCTGTGCCTCCTGAAACTTCGGCTAAAGTTCTGATTCCAGTTAAATGTATTTTGGTACCAGGTTTTTCCCTAAGCTTGGTCGCAGATTTCCCACTCCCGGGTATCTCACTGAACCAGTCTGTCACCCAGAGAGCGGTGATCCCTGCTTCAGCGCATAGTCCCCAACTCGTGGAATCTGCAGTCATTTCTGGTTTCCCAGACACTCCTTACCAAATACCCAATTCAGAGACCAGTACAGTTGTGATTACCCCCCTTGTACTGTCTGTGTTCTCTTCTTCTCAAAGCTTAGGGTTAAAAGCGTACAGTGTTCATTATGCACCTCATGGGGTTCATGTTGTGTTCCCAGGAATGTTTGCTGACACACTGCTTTCACTCAAAAGTGACGCTTTTTCATATATGCTAGCTAGAAGCCTGCACACAGTTTCCCCTCTCTCTGAAATTTGGCTTGTCGGTCCCGATACTCTGAGAGATAAAAACCTTCCTTCAGATTCAGAATCTCCTCCTATAGAGGCCGTCCTTGATTTTGGTTCCCTTGATTTCTCTGCCTATGCAAACCCTCCAGGGATCGGCATATCTGTTGTTACGCCCTTAGTACAGTCTGAGACCACCCTGTCTATATTACAAGTCCTGGTGTTTAAATCTGAGCTATTTAGTTTTTCTGCCCTTGCTAAACCTCAGCCCCTCGGCACTGCGTCTAAATATGCCCCAGCAACTGTTGGGTTACTCGGGGTAAAAATTAAAACTCCTGTCTTAAAGGGTACTTTCTCACACATGTCCAGCAAACCTAGAACCTCAGTGATTGATTCTAAGTCACTTATTACTATATCTGATTTTCTCACTAGTCAAACCCAGACACCCTCACCACTGACTAGGAGTCCCGTTATCAGAATTTTTGCACTAGTAAACACGCCGATTTGTGTTTTTGTCATGACAAGCACCCCTGTTGTTAGGGCCCTTGCAGTTTTGGATAAGACTCCTTTTGCTTCTAAGGCTTCTGCTATTAAGCGTTTTCATGGTTCCAACTTGCCACTTGTTGTCTCTTTAATTCCCCCATTATCCGTCACTGACTCTCAAGCACCAGCTTCTGATGCTAGTTCTCCTATCAGTACCCCAGCATTGCTAGATGTTTCTGTTATGGATTCCGAGCCTCCAGCCCCGGAGTCGATTCCTTTACTCGCTGCTGCTTTTGTAGTCTCTCAGGTCCCTGTCACCGAAGTACAGACTTCAGCTTCTGATGCTAGCTTCCCTCCCTCTGCTACCCTTGCTCTGCCTGATTCTCAAGTTCCTGATATTAAAGCCCCAAGGCCTATTCCTACTCCCCAGACAATACTATCTCCCACTGTAGGTTCTACAGTATTTGGGAGCTCCACTGCTGATTGCTTCTCTGCCTCTGTGAAACCATGGTTTTCCCCCTCGAAACCTTCTGTTGCCCCTGTTATTTCCTCTGAGTTTGAAATACTCTGTACGTATCCCAAGATTTCGGTCTCTATGTCTGGTTTACTGCTTGCCTTGTCACCTTCCATACCAATACCGGGAAATGCTCCCACCCACCCTATACCCTCGCTGACCACTACCTGGGAGACCTCTGGAGGAGAAGTCCCTCTCAAATTCCTACATGCAGAGGTCAGCCAAGACTTTGTCTGTCCCGAAGGTCACCCTGGTATATTCGATCAACTATCAAGGCCGCTTATCCTAAATTCTGGTCCCATTACTAAAGACTGGGCTCCCAGTGGGGGTTCTTCTGCCGTTTCTGCTCCAGAACACCCTGGTTCTTCACAGCCTTGGATTCCCAAGCCATTTCACGGGGCGAGCCACGTACCAATGATGTCTCTACTACCACTCTCATATCCTAGAACAGTACTCACCAAGGAACTGCTCGTTTACGGATCCCCTTTCTGCCTAAAAAACTTTAGGAACAACTCAATGTCCCCGAGACCAATGGATGGGCCTGTCTGGCCGCAGTTCTCACCAGGGGGGGTGGGGGTACACAAAGGAGTGACCATGAGTCTCTGGACCATGACTCTACCCCCAATCCTAGACAGTTCAGGAACAATTCCAGGTCCCCCAACTCTATGAGTGGTCATGTTCGCCCAGAGGTCTCACATGAAGGGGGGGTAATGTAAGGAATCCACACCTCAGTTTACTGCTTACCTTGCCTTACAGTGACTTCACACCCTCCTACGGGGATTGGCCCGCTGGCCTTTAACTACTGCATCCCCACAATCCTTCTCTGCCGAGCATAGTCCTTCCTGGATGTCACCAAGTGTTCTGCCACAAGCCCTAAGGCTTGGCTCTGTTGTGTACTAATCTCTCAAAGTTCTATTCCTTAGTTCACGCAAAGGTCTGTACCTGTCTCCTGTGCTGAAGTGGAGTACTCTCCTTGTTGACTTAAGCTCCCTGTTTCCTGTGACCGGCTGCAAGTGTCACGCAGCGGTCTGTTCCTGTTTCCTGTGCTGAAGCAGAGTACTCTCCTTGTTGACTTCAGCTCCCTGTTTCCTGAGACCGGCTGCTAGTGTCACGCAGCGGTCTGTTCCTGTTTCCTGTGCTGAAGCGGAGGATTCTCCAGTGCATACTTCAGCTTCCAGTTTCCTGAGGCCGGCTGTCCTTCTCTAGTAGAGGCCGGTCTACGAGTCCTGAGGTCTGTAGCTCTCTCTCTCCTTGCACAGGCTCGCTCTGGACTCTTGCGCTGAAGCACTGGTTTACCAGTGCTGCCTGGCGGTGTGCCCACTCTGGTCTGCCTATCCCTTCCTGAAAGCAGTACCATGGGCCATGGTCACCACACGCGCAGAACCCGCTCCCATGCTCCTAAGCTGAAGCGGGGAACTCTTGACTACCTGTTGCCGAACTCCTGCTTGAATAATGTTTACCCTGATCTCTCCAGTCCTGACCCTGGCTTGTCCACTGACGACCCTGCTACGTACGACTATGAACTGCGCAATCCGGATCAGCCTGCCCAGTCTAAGGTCGGTGCTTTTACAACCCCACCTCAGCCACGCGGTCCGACCCAGGTTTGTGGCGAGCACAACCGTGACAGTATGCTCGGCCCCACAAACTCGGACCGCCCTGTGGTGAGGGTTGGTATGTTTCTTTCTGAAATCCTGTCCCGGCCTGTAGACCAGTCCCAGTTTGAAAACCAGTATCTGTGCGATATACTACCCCTGATGGAAGATCCGTTTATGTTTGAAGGTTTAACCCCTTTGCAAAAAAAATGCCGTAATGATCTCATCATTAAGGCTTACTGCCTCAAGGACTTAAAACAGTCTCTGGCCGCTTGTGTTCGCTCCCCTGATTCCCCTTTAACCTGGGATAACGTGTACCCTATGGAACTGGC
>WSYH01006251.1:0-39296 GCA_036426205.1 Ascaphus truei
CCAAGAGCCAGCCAGTGGGCCCGCCCACAGAGCTGGACGTCTCAAAAATGAACTTAACGTCTTTTTTGAGGAGCCGGACATTCTCAAAAACCTATTACTCGGTCTTTTAGTATTGATCTCAAACTCTCTCAGAAGGAGCTTCAGAACCCTTCAACCTAGAGATTAAGAAGTCTCCACGCCAGTGAGGAGACCAGGAGCCCTCAGCCAGAAAGGGCGTAAGTATCACTTTATCAATGGAAGCAGGAATACAATGGGACCATTAATATTACAGAGACTGCAAAAAAGAGAAAATACAAGGCTGAAGGAAGAAATTTTCTGATTTGACAGGACCACGTAAGAAAGCTGCACAAGCTACAACAAATGAAAGAACATTGGCGAAGTTTAAAAAGTTGGAAGCATTGGAGACATTGCACACAAGCTTGAGCACAGTTTGAAGAACCAAACCTGCAAGGTGTGTGTTGAAGCACCTTCCAGAATGCGAGTCAGAAAGGAGAAGACCAGCAATCTCTGCAGGAAGAAAATCTGCAGGCTGCTAAAGAAGTGTTAACGTGTTCGGAAAAGTTTGATTACCCAGTGCGTCACCAAGGAGCAGCATAAAAAAAAACTGAAGGGCTACCTCTGACAACACCAGCGCTTCAACTGAAGGCCAAAGCTTAAGAGGCCAGGTGAACTCGGTAGGCTAAGGTAATAAAGAGGGATCACAAGGAAGGACCAGAAACTGAGGCAAGCAGTTCTGCGACCCTAGCGGACAAATTCACAGTGCTCCCACAATAAAAATGAAAATACATGGACGACAAGTCAGATATTAGCCACAGTGAGGAGATGGAAAAACCTGAGGGGAGAAATGTAAAAAGGGGATGCACTCAAGAAGCAGGGATCTCACGTGGATGAATTTAAATTGCAGAACAATCCTAGGTTTTTAAAAAGGTATCATCTCTTTTCCCTGCATCCTCCCCCAGTCTCCCACCGTACGGGTGTTTCCTGTTGTTGTTGTTGGATTGTTGAGAGGATACCCTAGGATTTCTGCCAAGGTAAATTCCATCCACGTGAGATCCCTCTATTGAGTGCATACTTACTAATTCTCCTCTCAGGGTTTTCAATCTCCTCACCGTGGTCATAGCTGAGCTTGATTACATGTATTTTCATTTATTGTGGAGCACTTGTGAATTTGTTCGCTAGCGGTCGCAGCCGGCTTGCCTCAGTATTCTTGTCTTTTGTGATCCCTCTTGTTAACGAGTCACCTGGCCGCTAAGCTTGGCCTTCAGTGAAGCTTGTGTTGTGCAGGGGGCTAGCCTTCAGTTTTTATGCTGATCCTTGGGAGACCCACTGGGTTAATCAAACGTTCTGGAACAACTTGTACTTCTTAGCAACAGCCTTGCCGATTTTTCTTCCTGCAGAATTGCTGCTTCATCCTCGGCATTTCTGGAGGTGCGAAAACAGACCTTGCAGTTGGTTATGCCCAAAATGTGCTCAGCCTTGTTGTGACAGTCTCCATGCATCAAAATTTTAACTTCCAAAATGTTCTTCATTTTTGGAGCTTGTGGCAGCTTTCTTGGCAGTGGTCTGTCCAAATAAAGAAAATCTTCCTCAGCATCGTATTTCTCTTTTTGCAGTTCTCCTGTAATATAACGGTCCTCAGTTTAGTACCTGCATTCCATTTAAGCCCTTCTAGATTTGAAGGCCTCCTGCGTATCCTGGCGTGAGACTTTCTATCTCTAGGGTTTGACGGTATCGTGTGAATCCTGATAAGCTGGTCTGAACGCTCCTTCTGAGAGAGTTTGAGATCCTTTACTAAGACCGAGTATAGGTTTTTGGAGAGATGTCCAGCCTCCCTCACGAAAGACTTTGAAAGTTCCTCTTGAGGAGACTTCCAAGCTCTGTGCGGCAAACTGCTGAGCTCTAGGTGTGAGGCATCCAGTGTCATGAGGAGAGCTTGAACCTCATCGTGCGATTATCAATATTTCACATCTGTCTGGACACTGTTGACCTCATGGTGTGTGGCATTTCAGTTCTATGCGGAGAGTGTGAACCTCATCTGAGAGACTTCCACCTCTATATGGCCCACTTGTGAACCTCTTGCTGAAAAGACTGAAATCTATTTCAGTCCTCCTCATACTTCTGATTAGATTAGCAATCATTCGATCAAGATTGCCTCTGCTTTCAAAACATGGTGGCATTGTAGTGTCGCAGATCTAGATGCGTCCTTACATCCTCCAAATTCAGTCTTGGGCCGACGATGTAAATTTGGATTCTGAGCACAGTCTTCTGCAGATCAGCACATTATTTTCTCTCTCCTATTTCCAATTCTTTAACAGGGAGAAAGCAGCTGAAGCAGGCTTAGCCAGATCACAGTGATGCCTGCATTCTGCCAGAGCAATCTTCAGGGATTGGGTCAAGGTGATCGTCAATTCAACTGGCTCACGACTAGCCTTAAATGGTCCAGATGGGTGGTCTGAGGGTTGTTGAGGGGTCTCACTATTAGCACAGGTCTAGATTAGAAAAACTTCTTTGGGGCGGGGAGACACGACTTATGCCTTGGGGCCCTGTGGTATTATTTGTCATTTCCTCCGCCAGGACAAATTCCTCCATTTGTCTAGGTGCAGAGACAGCGCGGACCCACTTTTTCATACTGTGGGATCTGCAGACGTGTCTGTTCCTTCACGGACCACCAAGAGATAGAAACCGCTTGTCTTTTTGTCCTTTTTTAGACATTTTGTTTGGGCCACCTCAATCCCATCAGGAGATAATAGGAGTTTCCAATGACTTGATTGGAAAACTTCAGCAGCTTCACTATCCTCAAGGATTTTCTTGCCACCAGTGCGTTGAGCTGGCCAGGACATATTCAGGCGGTCCATAGAGACCGTTGTTTTTTCGGGGCCTCGCACGAGTTTAGGGGGCCACCTTTTACTTCTGGGGGTTTTGTGGGGTATGACTCAGTTTCGGGTTCTTCCCCATAAGAGATGTCTTTATATCATCCATATGTAATATGACGGTAAGGGCAAAATCTTCGGTGGGGTGGTAGGGTTCATTTCATTACGGAATGCACATAATAGGGTCCTCCATTTTGGCAGTATCAGCGTATATATTTCCTTTCCTGGACATCGGGACGGTGATTATTACAGGCTATTTTATCTGTATTCGCATCGGAACCCCCAAATTGTGGTAGTTCTACAGGTGAGGGACAAACGTTGTTTGTAGAGTTCGCTAGCTCTCACAGGAGTATCAGGTATACTTTTCTTATTTTGTTTACGTGGATAGTTTATAACAACAGTAGTGCTGTGCAATGCAATGTCTTTACTCATCAGTGATAATGGATGTGACACTTGCTAAATAAAAACTTCTGTAGCTTTCTCCAGGTCTACAAGTGATATTGCGCTGCACGGCGAGTTCTTTGGCATCGTAAAAAAACTAATTCCTCTGGCTGCTGCCCCGTTTTCTGGGGACCCGCGGGGTACCTCATCGTTAGCAACTCGCATATAAGTCATGAAGGCGACAATTGCCCTCCTGTGACTGGGCTCTTTAAACCAGGAACACCCAAAATTTTCTTCACTTTTTTCTTTCCCCATTCTTATAGAGTCTCTATTTGTTTCATGGGTGGCCATTTTAAAAATTCCCATGTTTTTTTTCTTTACTTTTCTTTCAACCAGTGGTGGCGGTAGACTCTGTAGGTAACCAACTACAGTCCCTTGTGTGTGGTTCACATCTGGAAAAGGACATAACAGTGTAAAAAGCGGGGGGTGGTCGGAGTCCCTTCTCTCTTTCTCCAGTGATAAAGTTTGTAGTTTTCCTGACTGGAGCTGTATGTAGCCCTTAATTGTGGTCACTTCTGCACGTGTTTTGTTGCTCAGACTATTTGCAGGAAATTATGCATGCAAAAGCACCAACAATTTTTATAGGCAGTCTCCAGGGCCCCTTCGAACTTCAAGCCACCTCTCATAGCCATCCCACTTCTTCACCATAGAAGAGATGTGTGCAGAGGTATGCAATGGAGACCGTTAAAATGAAACTACAAATTAGGCTTTATTGCGCTGTTCCTTTAATAGCAAAAACATTCAAATAAGACAAGGAAAAGCCTACTACGCTTTGAAGACTTATTTACACATGTAGTTCCAGCCTCCTAACTAAGTGGATAGCTAAGTAATTCCACCCAACACAACACACACAACAACACTATATATATATGTGTGTGTGGTGTGTGGTGTGGTGGGTGAGTGGTGTGTGTGTGGGTGGGTGTGTTTGTTGTTGTTTTTTTGTGTGGTGTGTGTGTGTTGTGTGTGTGTGTGTGGTGTGTGTGGTGGGTGTGTGGTGGTGTGTTTGGGTGGTAATATCTCTTAAGCTATCCACTCAGTTAGAGAGGGCTGGACTACATGTGTAAATAAGTATAATATATTAGCTGAAATACCCGGCATTGCCCCAGGATGTAAATAAAATGATGTGTTGTAACAAGTTTGTTTGTAAAAAACAACAGTACAATAAAACATGTAGCTGAGCAAATATGAGCCAAAGTCTATATTTATGAATGATTGTTATAAAAAACTTTTTAATAGTTCAAGGGGAGTAGATATACAATAATTTAGTGATCCGACTCTAGAATGCTCTAGAAACTAGAACATATAACTAAACTGTCCATGTGAGAAACATGTGATTCAAAGTTGATACCAGTGATACCAAGTTGATACCAGTTGATACAAGTGCAATTGATTGATGTCCCTTGTGATTTGTTGATGGTAGATGATACCAAAGGACCTTTCCAGGTTCAATATAGTAGTTCAATGAGGTTGAGAATTAAGTCAAAACAACTCCGTCGCGTTGTTCATACAGAGCCAGAGGGTGGTGGTGCATGCGCCCAGGATAGAGTTCATTAGTAATGCGGCCCCCTGGCTTGTGACACGCGACAAGTTGTTTTGACTGTTAGCCGATTAACCCTTGACCCGCATCATGGGCAGGAGTGCGTTTCACGGGATGGAGTTCTATTGCTTCTACAGTAAAAGCTCTGGACTGCCCGTTGCAATGGAGGGTCCTGCAGTTTAGCATGTACTGGTTTTGAGTTTGAATGAAATTATGTTGTTGCCACCTGTTTGTTCATGGTTGTTAGGGTATATATACTGCTGCGAATCACTTGTTTCTAACAAATCAACCAGTTTATGCCTGGCAGTACCTGGGAATGCGCCCGACTGTTACACCTTAGCCATGCCGTGTTTGCGTTGCCTTCCCAGCCAGGGTCATGCCCGGCTGACGTGGCTGGCTGATGGTTAAGTGGATAATGTTGCAGGATTTAATAGGCGCCCGCAATTCTTCGCGGTCCGCCACGATGGCATAAATTCATTGAATGTCATGCAGTATTATACTGTTAACAACAACCCTGTAACCCCTAACATATAGTACTGTACAAAATACATGACTGTATATGCAATAAATGTATTTACTATGGGTGCCGGCGGGGCGGAGATCAGAGTGGTTTGCAGCAGAGTGAGATTCCACATGCTCTCTCTGCGCAAAAATCGGCACAGATTTTAAAAATGTGATTATAATATACATTTATTCATCCTGTTGTAGATGTGAGGGGTCTGCGGGCTGACAGCGTGGTTTCAGGTCTCGGGACCGCTTCTGCTCCCGAAGATACAGCCCCATCTATGATTGGATGGTGCACGAGTACCCTCATGCATTAAACAGGTCCCGATCAGTGAATGCGCCTGTTTAAACCTTAAGCAGAGGATACGGCACCCCAAAAGGGAGCGTACATCGGGAGCAGGGGGTCAGCCGGACATAAACCAAAACGTTTCTGTCTCGGCAGACCTCTCGGCCACATCTACACTGTGAATAAAATCATATATAAATTAAACACGGTCCTTACACCTTTAGCGGCTATGTGCTATAGTTCAACGAAGCAGGCGATTTTCTGTATTTAAATAATATTGTACAGTGAGAAGGGGGTACCTTGAGCCAGAATTAATGCTCAGGGACCCCCGTGCGCCTGCAGAATTATTAAAATCACAGAAATGCTGCTTCTACTATAGCGTATAGCCGCTAAGGCAAATGAGGTAACCCACCGTGCCCGTTTATTGTGGGTAGCGGGGGTGGTGAAGGATGTGGTATTTGGCCTTGGTGTGAGTGTAGGGACTGCGGCGGTCGGGGTTGCGGTGCATATTACCACGCTTCATGACGTAGCAGTGTAATACCGATACGGTCATTGAAGCGGTCAATCACCCCCGTCGTCATCCCCATCGGCGCTGCAAGCCCTAAAAACCACACGGTTGGGAATATACCCCCTTCACCCGACGCCTTCCCCCGCTACACAATAAAAAAACTCACACAAGCAGTTTCCAGCCCAAAAAATAAATAAATAAATCTAATCAATAAATGAATATCAATTAAAATACATTTTAAATAGCATTTTATTCCTGAGTAGATGTGTACGGGGATCTCGGGGTCTAGAACCGCATTGGTTTCAGGTCCGGGGACCGCATGCTTCTGAGTATACAGCCCCTTGATGAGTGTCCGGTATCCTCTGACATTTAAAGGTCACTGATCCATGTGACCTGTGGCCTGTAACCAAGCAGTAGGGATAGCGGCACCCCTAAAGGGGCCGTTATTCTCGGGGAAGCAGGGGGTCCAGACCAAAACCAAACTGTTTCTGATCGCGGAGACCTTCTGCTTACATGTACAAGTTTAAATAAATACACTGCATATATAGAAAAAAACAGCTCGTTGTCTACTTAGCGGACTATGGGCTATGGTAATGCAAGCAGCATTTCTGTATTTAATAATATGTACCCGAAAATGTCTGCATTTCCACCCTGGGGGAGCCCCCTGTCTCATGCCACAATTTAGTTTAAAAATTACAGAAATGCGCTCAGTTACACTTAGCGATAGCCGCTAGGGCCAATGAAGGCAGATGCGGTTTTGTGGGACATTTGATTTTGCCCCCAATAAACAGTTGCAAATAAACAACCTAGGTACAACCCCTGTGATATTTAAAGACTAAACATAATACAGAATGAATACATATGTTGTATAGGTGTGTGTTTAAACCTCCTGCCTCTCACTGTAATATTATGTAAAAACAAAACTTCCCGCATTGTGTGTTGTTTTAAACTCCCTCTTCATGTAATCATGTAAAAACCCTCCCCTGATTGTGGGTTTAGAACCTTCCCGCTTCAATGTAATATGTAAAAAACCCCCTCCCACCTATTGTGTGTTTTAAAATGCCCGCACTTGACTGTAAGCTATTGTAAATACCCCCTCATCCCCTATGGTGTGTTGCTCTAAACTTCCCTGATCTTGACTATGTTGATATGAGCCCCCCCCCCCTCATTGTGTCTGTTAAATCTCCTGCCTGTGTTTCTGATGATGGTGCATTGTGTATTGAATGTAATGGGGGAGCGGTGATCACCTGTTGGAAATAACCACATACCCACAACCCACTACCCACTACCCATAACCATGGCCACCTCCGCTGCTTGCTGACACATAACAGAGACAAAATAAAATATAAAACATACAAATAATGTCCGCCCTTAACCCGCTTTAATTCACTCATAGCGGTGTTAACTGTACAGTCATTAAGGGGGTAACCCACCTACTTAAGTTTGTTCCACACTTCTGGACACCTACATACTACGCCACCGTAACCCCCCACCCCGTGAGACCTAACACACCTCACCCCACTAACCCCACAGGGAGGCCTACCACATACCGTGGAGAACACACCCCCCCACCCCCAGTGTACCCGCAATTATGTTAAAAATCAATACAAGTTTAGCCACAATAAACATCATGTTATTATGTAAATACTATACCCCACCATGGCCCCTCCATGAATACAAGATTATTTCTATTTACATACAGGGTGTGAACGCAGCCCAACGAGCGCTCTACGATCCCCGTTGTACCGGGGGGCTGTGGACGGTGGACACTGGACAAGATGCCGAGGCCGTACCAGCCGTAATTTAAACAGGTTCTGGAGGCCTGCTGGTGGGTCTCTCCCCCAGCCACCAGGCCCCCGGTGGTCTCCTCTGGTCCACGCGGGGCCAAAATTGGGTCCCCAACGGTTAGGCGCCTGCGGATGGTCTGGGAGCCCGTGGTCAGACCACAGGTGTCTGCGTGGGGCCTTCGGGTGGTTCCCATCGGGGGTCTGGGTAACTCACGAGGTATCACCAGGCGTCCGCGGTGTTGCCCCATCAGAAGTGGGTACGCACAACATTACACATCCCCGCACCTAGCGGCGTCGGCGGTGCCCACAAGAAGTGGGACCACCCATCTTCATCCCACGCAGGACTACGTGTTCGGTGGTGCCCCCACGAGATGTGAGACACCGCTTATCCGCTTGACTGTGAATACCACGCAGCTGTATCACGCCTTGGATTCACCGCTGATTTGGATACCCGAGTTGCACGGTTGGGTCTCCATGAGGTCCCACGTCAGATCCTCTGAACCAACCTCTGAATGTTAAAAAAAATAAGAACTGGCCTATTACATTCTAATACATATCACCTCCCCCCCTCATAACCACTACAGTCAATAAATGGTGCAAAATAAACTATTATCCTAGTATAGTGGATAATAGATTAATTGCCCATTATTAAAAAACAGTATATAGCATATTATAAATAAATAAGTATATGACCTCATCATATGAAGTGTCCATCGCAAGATACATCGTTGTTTGCCGTAACAAATATACATAGCAAATATAGAAGCCTAATACTATGAGTCAAGTGTCATTAGGATGATCATTACCCTTTGTAAACACCCTTATGACAGATAATAGCAACGCACAAGGTGATTAAAGTGGGTTTAACCCGACTGGCCGATAATACGCCCCTTACCCATGATACTTTTTTATTACAGTGGCTTCATATGCAACTATAAACTAGGTGATATCATACTATACAGTGGTGACAATCACCAAAAAAGTAATCGCCCACCGAAATAAAATTACGCCCCGAGTACGCAAACGTGTGATGCTTGGGGCAAAGAGTTACTCGGCCCGGGGGTTAATTAATGCACTACGGCCCGGGAGCGAACAAAGTATAGGTTGTGGTCGAAACTTCAGAAGGAAAGAAGAATATAGAGAAGATGAATAAGAAAGAATAGAGATATACAGCAGAGAGAGAGAGGCTGTAGAGGAAGAGAGAGGAGATGAGAGAGAGATATACATGTATACACACCACTGATAACCAATTTATACAAATAAATGTAGAAGGCGTTAGTCAAAACATACTGTTACAACTAACCATTCTCCAAAGACACGACGTACATTAAAATGATTGTCCTTTAAATCCTAACGATCTTACAACTAAATCATTAGCAAATGCCGATATGAACTTACCACCTCACAAGTCAATTCAAGACATTGGCATTTACCCTGTATTAATGATGAATAAATCTGATGCACCATAACATTCTGCTAATGATGTTAACAAGATCTTGCAAACACAAAATCCAAATACCTCCAAGCAAGTAAGACTAGTTAACCAATCAAGAAACGAAAAATGCAATTAGGCATTCATTATACTATCCCCGATAACAATTGGACAGTTGCCATCCCGAACAAAGTTAACATTAAACTAATCCAAAGCCTGGGAGCAGAACAATTTAGCATGGTGAAAAATATAGTACGCCAACCCGAATTACAAATTTTAAACACCAATGACAAACCCCTGTACCACAAGCACACAAAACGACAATACAATACCAAGGATACATGTCTATCTAAATTGTAGAAAAGATGTCATTATACACACATTGAAGCATGAGCAGCATAGCCAACATATTTAAACACATCAAATCGAAGCTTTTAAAATAAATCATTCTGTATCCTGTATGGATATATCTCTTAGACAGTATGTTGACTACAATACATAAGTGGCAAGAAATGGATATACCACAAATAAATTAAAGATACACATGTTAAAACAAAAGACTGTAAAAAAATTTACAAGCACAATAAATAATTTCTTTAGTCACTTATACTACTATTACTTGGGCCCCCCGACTCGCCGTGAAACACATACTCACACGAAACCAATCCACCAGGCACCAGGAACCATAAAATAATGAAACCATAAAAAAATAAAAATTACAAAAAAATCCAAATCAATCGCACGGGTCTTCTATTTGAAATCCATCTGTCAATCTGTAGTTCTTAGCTTCTTCTATCTTCTTCCTGGGCGGGGTTCTTCTTTTCCATCTTCGGCTACGGACCCTGTACCTTCTTCTTCGGAGGAGGGTCCTTTACCTCTAGCGTTCGGCTGCTCAAATGACACGACATAGGCGTTTTAAAGGACACTATGACGTCACAGGTTTCGGTAATATGGTTCCCAAGGCCCTGATTGGCCATGAAACCTGTGTGTTTTGGCCAGTATAAAATAAAAATGATGACGTCATTAAAGCAATGAAAGCACGCCAACAGGAAAAAATGGGGGGCCTTTGGGTGGCTTCCAATGCCTTTAAGATGGACCGTCATAAAGATCATTAAAGAAACATTGGCCGGCCTCACATGTTTGTTATGGTAGGCATAATCAGTAGCGTGGGCAAACTCCCATCCCTACTATGATGGCTGTAGTACCGCGGACAGCTTTCAATGATCGTCAACCACCTTCTCACCCCGAGCTCGTCACATGGTTTCTACTAGAGCCAATCAAGAGTGTGGGAAGCTCCTCCACTACTCTGATTGGCTCTAGTATACCATGTGACAGAGGCTTGGGGGAGACAGGATGTGAAGTCATGAAAGCCTTGTCACTGGGTACTACAGCCGAATTCAGAGTAGGGATGGAATTGTTGTCCACCTGCTGATGAGGCTCTTAGTACCATGTGAAAGCTTTCAATTGAGTGTCACATTCCTTTCTCCCCCAAGCCTCTGTACATTGGTATTACTAGCGACCAATCAGCAATAGGGATGGAGGTTCCACCGGCTACGGTTGATGGCTACGGTACATGTGAGGCGGCCATGTTCTTTGAATGACGTCACTTAAAGGGCAAATGAAGCAAAAGCCAGTATTGATTGGCATGTGCTTATTGCCTTTAAGGACGTCATCATTTTTAATTTTATGGCCGAAACACCATGGTTTTCACGGCCAATAGGGCCGTGGGATACCTATTAGACCGAAAAGTGGATCATCCATACGGCCTTTTAAACAGGCATGTCGTCTCTTTTTGTAAGCGAGAGCGCAGATGGAGGAAGGACCTCCTACAGAAGAAAAAGGCAGGGCAGAGGCCGAAGATGGAAAGAAGACCAGCCCGGAAGATAGATAGAAGAAGAAGAAACACAGAAGACACATGGATTTACAAATTAGATGACCCGTGGATTGATTTGATTTTTTTAAGTGTAATGTTATTATTTTTTGGTTATTATGTTTATGGGTTCCTGTGCGGGGATTGGTTCTGAGGAGGTAAGGTAAGCGCGGAAGGAGTCGGTGGGGCCCAAATAAATGGTTAAGTGAACTAGAAGAAATTATTATTGGTGTTGTATACATTGTTTACAAGGTTTTTTGTCCACATTTGTGTATTTATTTATTTGCAGTGGTATATCAGTCTTGCCACTGTAGTATGTATTGTATACTATGTCTAGAGAGATATTATACAATACAGGTAGAAGAAATGTTGTTATTTTAAAAAGATGATTTGATGTGTTGTAAATTAATTGGCTATTGCTGCTATGATCAATGTTGTACTGTATAATGTTTTTTTTTAGCAATTAGATAACTGTAGTCCTTGGTATTGTATTGTGTGCTGGGTTCAGGGTTGCCTGGTTTTAAATTGGTATTCTGGTGGTACTTATTTTTTCATGCTAAATTGTTCGACACAAGGCGTCGAATTAGCTAATGTTTAATTGTTCGGGATAGGATGGGAGTTTAGGGATGTAAAAATGAATGCTAATGATTTTTGGTTACTATGATTGGTTTAAAATAATTTACTATTGGAGGTATTTGTAGTTTCATGCATTGGCATTTGATGAGTTTTAGATTGTAAGACCCAGTTAGGAGTATTAAAGGAAAAAATTCATGTTTAATGTAGTGTGTCGATGGAGAAGTGGGTATTTGTAGGTACAGTAGGTTTTGACTAACCCTTCTACATTATTTGTATATTGGTCATACATGGTGTGTGTATTACCTGTATATATATATATATCCTTTCTCTCTCTATGTGTGTATATATATATATATATATATATAACTATTATATTAATATATATTATATATATATAATATCATGTGTTGTGTGTGTGGTTATATATATACTATATATATGAACTATATATCTATATAATAATAGTATAGATATTATATATATATATATAATATCTATATATATAATTGCTATATTAGTTGCATGATGAAGCCACGTACAAATCTGGGTGCTTAGGGTGGGATACGGGGCCAGTGTGGCTTACACCCCTTAATAGCCTTGCGGTTAGTATCAGATAATGGTGTTATAGGGTGTAATGATTCGTTCTGAATGTACTTCGCATGTATGGCTTTGTATTGGTGCTATGTATTTTGTTGGGGCAAGACAAGATGTCGCTGGCGACGGAGCATCTCTTTTGATGTAGGTCCGTAGTACTTTATGTAGTGAATTATGCTAGTTTTACTGTTTTAAATAATGGCAATATCTATGATCCATATCGGAGATTAATCAGTATTTGCACATATTGTACTGTGGTTGATGGGGGGAGAGGGGTGTAATGTATGAATGTATAGCCAGGTTATTTTTTTTACATCAGGTTTGTTAACGTGGTTATGGCGTGGGACCTCTGGGACCCACCGTGAACGGTATCCTTGGCTGGTATCTCTGGGATTCAGGCTGGTGCTTCACGGGTGACCAATGAGGGATGAGCATAAAGTGGCCATCACATTGTGGGTGGCACCGCGGGACCTGCAGTCTGCGGGGATGAAAGCGGTGTGCCTACCTCTGTGGGGGGCACCGCTAAACCCATAGGTGTGCGGGGATGACGATGTGTGGTCCACACTTACTGTGGGGGCACCGTGTCCCTAGTGAGGTAACTCGTAGTTCACAGACACCCCGTGGAACCACCCGAGGCCGCGCAGACACCTGTGGGTCTGACCCGGGGCTCCCAGATATGCCTGGGGCACCGTGGGGATCCCAATTGTGGCACCGGTGACCCAAGGAGACCATTCTGGGTCCATGGTGTGCGTGCGGGACCCACCAGCACGCCTCCAGAACTGTTTGAAAAGGGCTGCTGGTACCCGTGTAGGTCTGTCAGTCCCCCGCCAGCCCAACGGGGACTCGCGTGGGGCTGCGTTAGGAACCCTGTTTGTAAAAGAATATAATCTTGTATTTCTGGAGGGGCACAGGGGGTGGGTAATGTATTTAATAAATATAATGATGCTTATGTTTGGGATGTGTATTGTTTTTATTGTGGGTACGGGGTTGGGGGGGGGGGGGGGTATTTTTCCCCAATGTATGTGGGTAGGCCCGTGGGTAGTGGGGTGAGGGTGGTTAGGCCTCAGGCGGTGGGGGTTAGTGTGGGAGGGTATGTAGGATCCGAGTGGTGGGTGAGGGTTAACCCCTTATGGATGTTAGCGGATAATAACCGCTATGGTGATTAAGGGGTTCGGGACATTACTTTGGATGTTTTAATGTTTGTCTCTGTTTTGCATAGCGAGATGGGGCCAGGGGCAGGGGGGGGTGGAGGGGGGCGCAATGGTATGTGGGTAGGCCTCCCTTGTGGGTAGTGGGTGAGGGTGGTTAGGCCTCCACTTGTGGGCCATTGGAGTGAGGAGGCTTATACTTGTATGGACATGGGATCCCCTCCCCCCCCCCTCCCCACATTTACATACACTGCCACTACAGGAACACAGGACACAACATGCAGGGAGATTTAACAGACAATTAGGGGGAGGGGGGTCCTTACACAGATTACAGTCAAGGAGGGAGGTTGGAAACAGACAATACAACAAAAATATATGTATTTATGTTATTATTGTTTTATGTATGTAAATACACAGGGGGTGTACAGTAATGCTGTTATGCAATGTTTATCGGGGGCAAATGTCCCCAATAAACATGCTATTCTGCCTTAACCCTTCATGGCCTTAGACGGGCTACAGTATGGGTAATGAAGCAGCATTTCTGTATTTTAATTATTGTTGCACGGAGCAGGGGTCCCCCTGAGCTGAAACCGCATTGATTTGTGGCTCAGGGAACCCCCTGCTCACTGTACAATATTCTTAAAAATAATTCATGCCTATAGTATATATGATGTTTCATATACAGTAAGGTATTATGTTAGGGGTTACAGGGGGTTGTGTTTTATATTATATTATAGATATATAACAGAGAATACAATAAGCGCAATCTCACAGAGATTACCAAATGTCTATAATAACCACATATACTGGTGGAGGGTATAATACCTCACAATCTAACTTTCCCTGACTCAGTCTGCAGCCAAAGGTCCTACCGCTCCAAGGCCTGGTAACAGAAAGATTTCCAACAAGAATGACCCTAGGCGCCAAGTGGAGACAAGAAAAACAAACATAGGGTAATAGTTCTAAACAATTTCACGCTAGAAGGTACGATATGCACTTACGTGTGTAATGTTGTAAGATATAATCAGGCCTTGTATGCACGCTGGGATCATGGACAATTATGAAGAATCTGGAACATCCAGCAACATCTCCTCGCAGGAAACGTAATCTCGTGGTAGTATCATATGTAGGAAGAGAAGTGGACACAACACATAGTGACACAGTTATTTAAAATTGGTTTAAAATGACAAGGTTAGAAATGACTCACGACTTTGTGAGTTTTCATAAAAACTTTTGAGAATTTAGAGCATCTCACACTCATCAAGGGTGGGTATCTATGGATTATAAACCGTCTTTGTGTTTTCCTATAGGTGTATGGTGACCACTTAGTATTTTATGCGGCTGCCAGAGGTGTAGAAACACTTTATAACTGCACTCTAAATAGTGTCCAAAGCCTCTAAGGTCAATGGTATTAGATCCGTTGGTGAGGACCCTTGGTGATGGGGCCGTGCGTCTCTATAAATGACACCTAATGTGTAGTTGTACTCACGCTATTCAGGGGTTACAGAGTATGCCGTCTATCCTTCTGTTTGTGTGTAATCCCGACCGTCACTACAGATTCACGCCTCCTCTGGTCTCTCGTCCTCCGTGGCCGTCCTGCAACAGTGAGGGTAAGAGTCACTCCGTCTAGCGAGCTTGTGTCCAATCCCCCACGGCTTCACTGTTTTATATGCGTCCCAATCTCCTTGTTAGAAACAAGTACCACAAAGGTATACCGGTACAAAATCGCTGCCAACAGCCGTTGACTGCTGTCTCTGCTGCTCCCGAAGTCCTTGTTCACTCTCAGTGTCTAAAAACCACGCCCTATGCGTTTCTCCTTTCGGCTTCGTCAGGGGATGATCTCACTATCTAATCCTGGGTTTAAAATACCTCCTCCATTACATGACTGGCTGCCCAGTAAATTGAAAATTGCAGAATTTACATATCAATTACACTTCTTAATAATCTGATGCAACAAGAAACTCTATTAAAATGGTATTCATATTTAGTTGTTAATACGAACTATTGGAACAAATACTTAATACCACCAATCAAATGATATAAAACATATACAAGATTTATAACGATATTGTAAAACAAATCAATCGGGATTACACATCTAATTTGGTTCCTAGACTTCTAAAAAGAAGCATATCATGATTAACCTATAATTTTTAACCACTAAAGTCCCCCAATTGGATAACTCTGTGTGGCTATACTACTTTGTAATTATGTTTTCTTGAAAGAGAGGGGGTTAGGACTTTATCATTTATGGGAGTGCAATAATGTAATTAATACCAACACTATATACTCCATAGAAAATGGATTCCAATACATGGAGTGGTTTAAATCAAGTTACTCCTCTCACCATTTTTAAATTCTAAATTAGGGGGATTGTATTATAATTTTTCTATTATTTAAAAACAAGACCAGTTAATTACAAATACGATTCACACCATATTATATTGATTTTATATTCAAAGACAAAAATTCATTCTTAAGGGGGATACACATAAATATCTTTCTATAAACAGGCATGGTAAATTCTAAATTTGATTACACAGAAACATTGTTGATGTGGTATTTATAGGCATAATTAATATTGAACATAATTTTTCGTTTAACAGTTATGAATAAAAATTCATAGACTTTCTAGTTATTATTAAACAGAATAGCTTATTACATAGCATATTAAACGATAGGATCAGACATATACAGAGGGGGATAGGGAGGGGGGGTAAGTGGTGTGTCTATGAATATATAATTCCCAGTACATAATAAATGATAAAACTCATCACATGAGTTAAATACATTTAAAAACAGGTCTCTATAACTACATCTAAATAGTATTGAAAGTAGACGGAATTGTCACTTGAAATGAACACATACACCGGGGGGGAATGACATTGAGTTTGTTTATCATATTTAAAACTACTTTATTCACATAGATGGTAATTAGAACTCAATGTAAGAAATAATTTGAACATAATAACAGTTAATCTCTAAAAAAGGATGCCTAGGTCTATGTCGATATTTAGACCCTAGTGGTGTTAGAGTTTTTGAGGCATAAATCAGTATGTTTCCTGTCTTGATAATTTTAATCACAGGATTCCCTCCTTTACAACTAGGTCAATATTTTTTCAATGCTACAAATTTCAGACCCTTAGGGCGTCCTGACCATGAAAATCTTTAAATGGTTAGACACACTGTGTTGTTGCAGGCCCTTTTTATATTTTACAGCTCTGCCAATGGGATTTTTTCGTTTTCTTGTAGTTCTCCCAATGTATTGTTTTGTGCAAGGACATGCAACAAATAGACAACATAGCTTGAGTTACAGTCAATCATCATATCTTTATGTCATATGTTCTGTGAGACTCTCGACTTTATCGTCTTTAAAGCTCTTTTGAGGAGTTTGTGATGAAGTTGCATAACTTGACGTTTGAACTTAAAACAAACCCTGTGGTTATCGTAATTGGTTTCAGATTGTCCCTTTTTAAAGCTAGGGGCTAATCTTCTTGTTTAAGATTTGCTGCCCTGGTAAAGATAATTTCAGGGTTTAGATGGTAATATTTGCTGCAACATTGGGGCCTTATGTAGGATACCCCAATGTTTGTGGATTGATTTTCCTAAATCTCTAGCTGAATTACTTATATCTAGTATAAATGGAACCATGTTTTCCCTTCATTTCTCCCTTCTTGTATCTTAATTTGGTTATTGTATTAACATCTGCCCTATCCTCAAGGAAACTTTTCTTGTATGATCCTCAACTATATCCTTTTGTAGTTTCTTTCATCAAATTTAACCATTAGGTTTTCGCCTGTTCCTCAAACACATGTTTCTTTGGCAATTGCGTCTATTTCTTGCAATTGGGCCCAATGGGATATTGTTTAGCCATTCTCTGAGTGTCCACTGTCTCCAATAAAAAGTTATTTTTCCACACTTTTGATATAAGTTTTTGGTTAATTTGTCCTTCATCAATATACAAGGAGTAAATCTATAGGAATCAATCTGGATCTTACCTGTATAGTAGTGAACTTTAAATTATATGGATTACTATTCAATCCAGCCAGAAATACCTTCAAGAGATCTGTAATCCCCTCCCAAAACAGGAGGATATCATCTCGTATCGATGCCATGATACCAAGTTGCGCCAAATTCATTGAGGACAGATAAACTGGCCTCCCACATACCCAAAGATATTTGCTAATTCGCGCAAACTTGGACCCATGGCAGTGCCCCTAACCTGGAGAAAGAACTTGTCGTCATACCAAAAGTAGTTATGACCTGGATGTATCTGAGCAGTCTACAATGAAATCTACCTTGTGTTCTAAAAACATTATTTTGCCATCAAGTTGTCTTTAACAGATGTGCACGCCCTGTGTGTGATCGATCCACTGTATAAAGCGGAAACAACACACATGACACTAAGAATATAGCTGTCCTTCCCAATCAATATCTTGCAGGATATTCAGAACTGAAGTGATCTTTAGAAGATTTCAGTTTTACCAACAGGTTCCTTTAAGAAGGTGATCTATATATCCCGATAGATCGAGGTGAGGGGCCTTGATTCCGCACACTATAGGCGACTGGGGGTGGATGGGATCCTTATGGAGCTTGGGGTAGAATAAAAGATGGGGATTCTTGGTGATTCTATATATAGATATCCCACTCATTTTTACTAATATACCATTAAGACCTCTATTACAGCAATCCAACATTCCATCTGGAACTTCTCTGTTGGATTACCTTCCAATGGTATATATTACTGAATCTCCCCAATAAATCTTAATGGCTCCAATTTAAATCCTGTCTGTTAAGGATCACCACCCCCCCACCCTTATCAGCAGGTTTGATTACAATGTCATCCCTTCCCCTTAATTCCTGGACTGCATCGAGCTCTCTTCTTTGTCATACGTATTTGTTAAAAACCTTGTTTTTCTTTCCTCAGTTTTTCCATCTCCTCCGAACTAATTTACTGAACGTATCAATATGTCCTCCCTCAAATAACTCGGGTAGAATAATGATTTCTTTTACATGTAGTATGTATAAATCTCACAGGTTTATTATTCTCATTTCTTACTTACTTGTATCACATTCTGTTTAATATAAATACTTTTTAAGTTAAAATTTTGGCAAATTACTGAGGTCAATGTATGTAAGTATTAAAAACATTGATTCTGCTAAAGGAGCAAATGCATACCTTTACTGAGTAACATTCTTTTGATCTGGTGTCAGGATTACATTACTCAATTAAAAATTCCTTGCTCTGGGTATTTTAGTGTGGTTTTTTTGGTGGCTTCGCCCTCCTCTAGTCCCCTCTTTTAGTGGGCTTTCTATTTTTCTTTGCGGGCGGTGAGATGGTTTGTGAGTCGTCTGGGGTTGTGTGTTTTTTTCTCCCCCCCCTCCCCCTCCCTGGTTTGTCCTTGTCCTCTGTTCCTCTCTAAAAAAGACCTAGATTCTGCAGATGGTTGATGGTTTTTCAGCTTACCTCAAAAACCTCTCTAATCCTCATCTCACGGGTATGATTTCTGTGGAGGCTTGTTGATTATAATTCCTTCCAACTTTGTTTCTAGGTCTATATCCGCCGGAGGCCCCGTCATCTCTATCATGCCAGTGTTTACCTCTATTATCACCCCCATGATGATAATCTTTTTGTTATAGTATGAATTGGATTTGGGGCATGATTGACTATTACTACAACATTATTGATGACGCTGACTGACTTTTGTGTTGGTTTTTGATCTTTGAACTCAATATTGGTATCTTATTTTTGTATTTTGTGTTCTCATGTTCGTAACAAATTATTTTGATAATCCTCTTTAGCTCGAGTTCCCTGCTTTTCTTTGTTTAACGTAATTTTTGTATCTCTTTACATTCTTATCAACCCTTAATTGACTTTTCTTCTATTTCTGTTATACTTTGAATCCTGATGATTAATCGTTCTAATTTATTTCTCCATCAATCTAAAACTGCCCCAAATCCACATTCATACTAAAAAAGTTATCATCAATTGGGGGGATAAATAGGTACACACTGGACTGATTAGAGATAGAAGACGGGGCTCCGGGGAATATAGACCTAGAAAACAAAGTTGGAAGGGAAATTATAATAAAAAACAAGCTCCACAGAATCATACCCGTAGAGATGAGGATAAAGAGGAGGTGTTTGAGGAAGCTGAAAAACCATCAACATCAGCAGAATCTATGTCTTTTTTAGAGAGGAGACAGGACAAGGACAAACCGGGAGGGGGATGGGGGGGAGAAAAAAAACACAACCCCAGACGACTCACAAACCATCGTCACCCCACAAAAGAAAAATAGAAAGCCCACTAAAAGAGGGACTAGAGGAGGGGCTAAAGCCACCAAAAAAAACCCACTATAAATACCCAAGAGCAAGGAATTTTTAATTTGAGTAATGTAATCCTGACACCAGATCAAAAGAATGTACTCAGTAAAGGTATGGCATTTACTCCTAGTAGCAGAATCAATGTTTTTAATACATACATTGACATCAGTAAATTTGCCAGAAATGTAACTTTAAAAAAGTACTTTATGAAACAGAATGTGACACAAGAAGTAAGAAATGAGAATAATACAACCTGTGAGAGATTTATACATACAGTACTACATGTAAAAAGAAATCATTATTCTACCCGAGTTATTTGAGGGGAGGACATATTGATACGTTCAGTAAATTAGTTCAGGAGGATATGGAAAAACTGGAAGGAAAGAAAAAACAAGGTTTTAACAAGAATATGACAAAGAAAGAGCTCGATGCAGTCCAGGAATTAAGGGGAAGGGATGACATTGTAATCAAAACTGTTGATAAGGGTGGGGGGGTGGTGATCCTTAACAGGCGAGATTATAATTTGAAGTCATTAAGATTATTGGGAGAGTCAGTGACATATATACCATTGGAAGGTAATCCAACAGAGAAGTTCCAGATGGAACTGTTGGGATTGCTGAATAGAGGTCTTAAAGATGGTATATTAAGTAAAAATGAGTGGGAATATCTATATATAGAATCACCAAGAATCCCCATCTTTTATTATCTACCCAAGCTCCATAAAGATCCCATCCACCCACCAGGTCGCCCTATAGTGTCCGGAATCAAGGCCCTCACCTCGAATCTATCGGGATATATAGATCACTTCTTAAAGGAACCTGTAGGTAAACTGAAATCTTACTTGAAAGATACAATTCAGTTTCTGAATATCCTGCAAGATATTGAGTGGAAGGACAGCTATATTCTAGTGACATGTGATGTGTGTTCGCTTTATACAGAGATCGATCACACACAGGGCTGCACATCTGTTAAAGACAACTTGATGCAAAATAATGTTTTAGAATCAGCACAAGTAGATTTCATTGTAGACTGCATCAGATACATCCTAGGTCATAACTACTTTTGGTATGATGACAAGTTCTTTCTCCAGGTTAGGGGCATTGCCATGGGTACCAAGTTTGCGCCGAATTATGCAAATATCTTTATGGGTATGTGGGAGGACCAGTTTATCTGGTCCAATCACGAATTTGGCGCAAACTTGGTATCATGGCATCAATACAGAGATGATATCCTCCTGATTTGGGAGGGTAGTACAGATCTCTTGGAGGTATTTCTGGCTGGATTGAATAGTAATCCATATAATTTAAAGTTCACTACTAGGTACAGTAAGATCCAGATTGAATTCCTAGATTTACTCATTTATATTGATGAAGGACAAATTGAGACCAAAACTTATATCAAAAGTGTGGATACAAATAACTTTTTATTGGGAGACAGTAGACACTCAGAGAAGTGGCTAAACAATATCCCATTGGGCCAGATGCAAAGAATTAGACGCAATTGCACAAAGAAACATGTGTTTGAGGAACAGGCGAAAGACCTAATGGTTAAATTTGATGAAAGAAACTACAAAAAGGATATAGTTGAGGATGCATACAGAAAAGTTTCCTTGATGGATAGGGCAGAGTTAATACAATACAAAATTAAAGATACAAGAAGGGGAGAAGAAGGGAAAACATCGGTTCCATTTGTAACTAGATATAGTAATTCAGCTAGAGATATTAGGAAAATCATACACAAACATTGGGGTATCCTACATAAGGACCCAATGTTGCAGCAGATATTACCATCTAAACCTGAAATTATCTTTACAAGAGGCAGCCAAATCTTAAAGAAAGATAGCCCCTAGTATTTAAAAAGGGACAATCTGAAACCAGTTACGATAACCACAGGGTTTTTTAAGTGTCAAACGTGCAAAGGTTGCAACTTCATCCAAACTTCAAAAGGCTTTAAGACGATAAGTCGGAAGTCTCACAAGAACATATGACAAAAAGATATGATTGACTGTAACTCAAGCTATGTTGTCTATTTGTTGCAATGTCCTTGCAACAAACAATACATTGGGAGAACTACAAGAAAATGCTATGTAATAAGGCTATTCTGTTTAATAATAACTAGAAAGTCTATGAATTTTTATTCATAACTGTTTAAACATAAAAATTATGTTAATATTAATATTGCCTAATACACATCAACAATGTTTCTGTGTAATCAAATTTAGAATTTACCATGCCTGTTTATAGAAGAATATTTATGTGTATTCCCTTAAGAATGAATTTATGTCTTTGAATATAAAATCATAATATAATTGGGTGAATCGTATGTTAATTAACTGGGCTTGTTTTAAATAATAGAAAAATATAATACAATCCCCCTAAGAGTTAGAATTAAAAATGGTGAGGGAGTAATCTTGATTATAACCACTCCAAGTATGAGGAGATCCATTTTCTATGGAGTATAATAGTGTTGGTATTAATTACATTATTGCACTCCCATAAAATGTAAAAGTCCTAACCCTCTCTATTCAAGGAAAACATATTAGTATATCCACACGGAGTCTATCCAAATGGGGGACTTTAGTGGTTAAAATATAGGGATACTAATATTGCATTCTTTAGAAGCTAGGAACCAAATTAGGGGTGTATCCCCAATTGAATGTGTTTTACAATATCGTTATAAATCGTTTGTACATGTTTATCATTTGATTGGTGGGATTAGAAGTATTTGTTCTCAATAGTTCGTATTAACATATATGAAACACATTTTTAATAGAGTTTCTTTGATGCATAGTATTATAAGAAGTGTAATTGATATGTAATTCGAATTTTTCAATTTACTGGGCGCCAGTCATGTAATGGAGGAGGGTATTTAAACCCAGGATTAGGGACAGATAGTGAGTCATCCCCTGACGAAGCCGAAGAGAGAACGCATAGGGCGTGGTTTTTAGACAACTGAGAGTGAACACAGGACTATCGGGAGCAGCGGACAGCAGTCAACGGCTGCTGGCAGCGATTTGTACCGGTATACCTTTGTGGTACTGTTTCTAACAAGAGGATTGGACGCAGATAAACAGTGAGCCGGGGATTTGGACGACAATCTCGCTAGACGGAGTGACGTCATTACGCCATCATAGTGTTGCGGACGGCCACGGAGGACGAGAGCGCCGGAGGAGTGGAAGTCGTGACAGACGGTCGGGATTTACACAAACAGAAGTGAGAGACTGCATACTCGTACCCTGAAGTAGCGTGAGTAAAACTAGCACATTAGGTGCAGTAGAGAGACGCACGGCCCCTCACCAAGGGTCCTCACCAACGGAGCTAATACCTGACTTAGAGGCTTTGGACACTATTTGAAGTGCAGTTATAAAGTGTTTTCTACACCTCTGGCAGCCGGCCATAAAATACTAAGTGGTCACCAGTACACCTCTTAGGAAAACAACAAAGACTGTTTATAGATCCTAGATACCCAACACCTTGATGAGTGTGAGATGCTAAATCTCAAAAGTTTTTATGAAAACTACAAAGTGTGAGTATTTTACCTATTGTCATTTTAAACCAATTTTAATTAACTGGTTACACATGTGTGTGTCCCACTTCTCTCCTACATGTGATACTAAGCACGAGATTACGTTTCCTGCGGAGGATATGTTGCTGGATGTCCCAGTCTTCATAATGTTCCAGATCCCCAGGTGGATACAAGGCCTGAGATATCTTCACACTGTAAGTGCATGATCGTACCTCTCTGCGTGAAATTGTGTAGAACGTATATACCTATGTTTGTTTTTTCTTGTTCCACTTGCGCCTAGGTCATTCTTGTTGGGATATAATATATATATTATATATATATATATATATATAAATATTATAATATACACACAGTGGTTGACACAAATCACCAAAAAAATCTACTCGCCACACAAAAAAATCTACTCGCCACCTAGTATCAAACGTGTGCTGCTTGGACCAATATTTACTCGCCCGGGGTTAAATCCACCCCTCGCCGGGGCGAGCAAATGATAGGTTTGTTGAACACTGATAATATATATTTAATTCATGTATTTATTTATTTATTAGATTTTTTATTTATTGTGGGCTGTGCGTGTGTGAATTTTTTGTTATTGTGGGTAGCGGGGGTGGGGGAAGGGGTATTAGTCCCAACAGTGGTTGTTTAGGGCTTGCGGGGGGTAGCGGGAGGTGTTAACCCCTTCCTGACCGTAGCGGTATTAACTGCTACGGTCGTGAAGGGGTTAAGTGCACCCGCAACCCCCCCGCAAGTCCTAAACTCACACCAAGGGCCAATACCCCCCATTCACCCACCCCGCTACCCACAATAAGCGGGCACGGTGGGTTAAACCCTCATTGCCTTAGCGGTTAGCCGCTAAGGTAATGAAGCAGCATTTCTGTATTTTAATAATATTGTGCAGGAGCAGCGGGTCCCTTGAGCTTTGATTTGTGGCTCAGGGACCCCCTGCTCACTGTACAATTTATTAAAATACATTCATGCTGCTTCGTAACCATAGCACATAGAGCCGCACAGGTAAGGAAGATTTTTTATTGATGTGTGTGTGATTATATTCAATGTAGATGTGCAGAGGGTCTCTGGAGCAGAACCGCTGGGTTAAGGTCCGGGGACCCCCTGCTTCCAGAGATAACAGGCCCCTTAGGGGATGCCGGTATCCCTCTGCTTGGTTTACATGCCAACGGTCAGTGATCTGGACCTTAAAGACAGAGGTGATACCGGCACCTCATAAAGGGGCCTGTTCTCGGGAAGCAGGGGGTCCCCGGACCTGAAACCAGTGCGGTTCAGCTCCGGAGACCCCTGCACATCTACACATTATAAAAATTATTTTAAATGTATTTATTTATATTCATGTATTTATTTATTTATTTAGATTTATTTATTTATTGTGGGGCGTACTGTGTGTGAATTTTTTTATGTGGGTAGCGGGGTGGGTGAAGGATGTAATGCCCAACGAGGTGGTTGTTTAGGGCTTGTGGGGGGGTAGGGGAGGGGTTAACCCCTTCATGACCATAGCGGTATTAACTGCTACGGTCGCTGAAGTGTGGGTCAAGTGACCACCACACCCCCACGCCGACAAGTCCTAAACTCACACCAAGGGCCAAATACCCCCTTCACCCACCCCCGCTACCCACAATTAAGCGGGCACGGTGGGTTAACCCCTTCATTGCCTTAGCGGCTATCAGCTATGGTAATGAAGCTGCATTTCTGTATTTTAATAATATTGTGCAGGAGCAGGGGGTCCCCTGAGCTTTGATTTGTGGCTCAGGGAACCACCTGCTCACTGTACAATATTGTTAAAAATACATTCATGCTGCTTCGTTACCATAGCACATAGCCGCAAAGGTAAGGAACGAGTGTTTATATATATGGGTGTTTTATTCATACTGTAGATGTGCAGAGGGTCTCCGGAGCGGAACCGCTTTGGTTTTAGGTCCGGGGACCCCCTGCTTCCCGAGATACAGGCCCCTTTATGGGGTGCCGGTATCCCTCTGCTTTCTTTACATTCCGCGTGTCACGTGTACGGACCTTTAAATGCAGAGGGATACCGGCACCCCATAAAGGGGCCTGTATCTCGGGAAGCAGAGGGTCCCTGACCTGAAACCAATGCGGTTCAGCTCCGGAGACCCCTGCACATCTACACTATGAATAAAAATGTATTTTAAATAATTTTTAATGTGCCTGCAAACACATCTCGTCCCCGCCGGCCTATACTGTAGTATCATTGATGTGCATATACAGCACTGTATGTGTACCGTATGTTAGGGGTTATAGGGGTTGTTGTTATACAGTATATATATATATATATACTTCATTACAATTCATGAATTTATGCCATCTGGTGGACACGCAAAGCATTGCAGCCTATTAAATCCTGAACCATTATCAATTAACACATCAACCGCGCGTCAGCCGGGCATGACACGTGGCTGGGAACGCAAATGGAATGCAACATGCTCTGGGTGAACAGCGTCGCATTCCAGGAACAAGCCAGGGACAAACCGGTGATTTGTTAGAATAAAGTCTGCCGCAGCAGTATATATACAGATAGATAGATAGAATGATAGATAACTAGATAGATAGATAGATAGACAACAGTCCCATAAGAAAGTCTTATCTGTTTCTTGTAGGTGTAGGGGATGGCCTCTCTGCTCTCCTGGGTCCGCACCCTTGTGTGCTATAGCAATATAAGGATCCAAGTTTAGTAGTCTTGTCCCCTTTGTCTTTCTGTCAGCCTGCAGTCTTATGCAGCTCAAGACCTCTAATGTTCCCCAGGTCAGCCCAGTTGTGGACTAGGTACACAAGAGAAAAAGAAACCTAATATACCAGCACTCTATCAAACTGAATGTATAGTGACATAATTAAAATAATTTTATTAATAAACAATGAATACAAAAATGGGCTTTAAATTCAGAGAATGTGTTAAACAGCACGTGACTGTAATAATTGGTAACTTAACCAAGGGTAGTTAAGTGATGTATACATATGGAGATCCTTTATGGATATTCAGGATCTGTGGCTATATATATAGCCTCATTGATTTTGGAAATAGGTCCGTAGAGTAACCACCATAAACTAAATGTCCATCCACATATAAAAGTAAATCTCAAAGCTAGTATGTGCTCTGAATCTGTGGTGACATATAAGTAGTGAGAGGTAATAACTATGCCAGACACAGCAATTGCTGTGTGTATCCACCTATAACTGCTGTATGCTTACATACCCACATTCAGAGCAGCTCTGTGGATGGACATATAGTTTATGGTGGTTACTCTACGGACCTATTTCAAAAAATCAAGGAGGCTATATATATAGCCACAGATCCTGAATATCCATAAAGGATCTCCATATGTATACATCACTTAACTACCCTTGGTTAAGTTACCAATGATTACAGTCACGTGCTGTTTAACATATTCTCTGATTTTAAAGCCCATTTTTGTATTCATTGTTTATTAATAAAATTATTTTAATTATGTCACTATACATTCAGTTTGATAGAGTGCTGGTATATTAGGTTTCTTTTTCTCTTGTGTACCTTATCCCTTACCTAGTAAGCACCTCAAACACGGTTCACATTGTAGCAGTGCGGGAGATCTCTCTGTGTGTAGCCAGTTGTGGACTAGGAAATGTATTTCATGTCCTTCCTGTTCAGCCCCAATTGTGAGCACATGAAATCCTCTTCCTGTGTCTCACATGACACTATTTCAGAGAGGAAAAAATGCTGAGAAGAGCTCTACTACCATGTCAAAAATTAAATGAGCTAACCTATCCAACCTGAAAATATATGAATAAATATCATTGGTGGTGCACCCAAGAGCAAAAGGGAATATGTACCAAAACAAAAGAAATTACAACACCCAAAAGACAGATGCTGTAGAAACTCAAAATAGGGGCACTCAAAAATAGGTTTAGCACATGGCTGATACAAATATTTATTGTGAGGTCAAATTGATTAAGAAGTGGAAAAACAATAAAACCAATTAAAAAAACATGTATAGTGTCTACATCGGATCAGTGCAAAATGAAAGAAATGTATACCGCAGGGAGAAAAATAGCAAAATGTATGTCAACAGCAACAGTAGGGCTCATAGACTCCACCAATGTTCTTTTCGTATATGGCTTTGTGGTGATTGCTTAACCTTGTCAGGGTGCTGGATACATGCAGGCTGAGTGTAGATATGCAGACGGAACAATGATGGGAGGCAGGAGCCCCACTACTTGCTCTGAAACACACATCACAACATTGAGACCCTTCAATTCAGCTGTAAATCCCACAACTGGATTTCCTCCTAATTTCTGTCTTAGCCTTGAAGCGGACGGAAACCTGGAGCAGAGGAGAGCTCTGTGGTAAAGCCTGGCATCATATACTGAGACCGGAGCGCCCGCGCCTGAACCGCTAAGTCCCACAGAGACACCAATACACCAGCACACTTGATCTGAATTGATCTACAAACACATTTTTAACAGAAATATATGAGTGAGATTCCAATAATTTTTAGTGGTATTATATTAAATGTCTTACATTATTGTACTGTAGCCATGTGTAAAATTGGTGTACATATCTCCTTCATACTGGCAGTAATCCTGGTAAGCAGGCAGGGTTGCCAGTAACAATCATGGAGGTTTGCCCTCAAAACCTGGTGAAGTGTCATATGTAACAAAGGAAGTGACAACATGCTTTGTGTCCACTGTTAGTGACACAGAGGTGGGTCTGTTTCTGAGCCTATATAAGACACAGAACTGCCTAAAGTTAGTGGTTATGTTAATGTTCCTGAGTGAAGTGTCTGCAGCAGTGCAAGTCTGCCTGTCAGATACATCAGTGCAAGCTGACTACACACTGTGACCAGGGAACTGGTGCAGCTGGTGGATCTTCCTTAGGGGAGAGGTGGAGAGCAACTCTATTAGAAGAGGAGGAACTTTCCCAATCGAGTGCAGCAAAGAAATGAGCGGCTAGTGTGTACCGCGACTAGGGGCAGTCTGCTTATAAAGATGTCATTAAAGATGCCCTGGTTCAAAAGATCCCTTCTGTGTGAGTGTGGAGTCATTCAGCAGGAGGGTGCACCAAGAAGGAGTTCCCTATCAGATACGTCCCCCTGCTGCCGCAGAGATCCTGATGGGGTGGAGGCGCTGTACCAGATTTGAGTAGGACTCAGAGACACTACCTCAGACGCCTGTCATGGTGATATTCCCCTTAACACCCAGCGGGAGACTCAGGAGTCCTGAAAGCCAGCAGGTGCACCACACACTACACAGACATGTAATGGGGGCCAGTAGACCACAGGGGCCAATGTGAGATTGGGTGGGGGTCTGACCGTTACAGTACCATGAGAGCTTTACTTTTCTCTTCCCTCATTCCATGTTATTCCTATTTGGACATCAATCCGTCTCCTTTTTGGAGCTTACAGTATATGCTTTTTATTAGATCATCAAATCATTTAATATCAGCTTTATATTAGATTCCAGTAAACACTGTATGTGTAATCACATCCATATAAGGCTTAAACTATCCACATTGTTTTCACTGCAGTACCACTGTGTGGCACTTTCACAATTGAGCACTGATACATTTAATTATTTCATTTCAATTGTAGTTGTGAGTATTTTCATTGGGATTTTTTAGGATTAGAGTTTATTTCATTGGCTATAGGCACACACGTTGTGGTGTTATTGATCTTAGTAGATTTATAGAGGATTTACACCGTTTATTATTTTTGTTTTTCCTTATCACTATTCACAACCTCAATTTGAGGACCAGCGCCAAGGAGGACTTTTCTTCAACAACACCACTACTTTATTGTCTGCTCTTTAACCATTGCACTTCATCCATCCACTCCTCCCCCGACCCCGCACATATGCTAAGCAGGAGCTCACCGCGTGTCCTTTGCACTTGGCAGAACAGCCTGATGATTTGTAAGCACTGTCGATGTCCATGCATTGCCTGTTGTTGCAGATCTGAAAAGGGAGTGATGGAAATATGTCTTAGAATACAGACAGGGAGATATCCCTTTTAGGCTACGGAAGCAGCACATTGCTATGCAAGATATACAGTACAGGCAGTCCTCGGTTATCCGACGCAATGCGTTACTCAAAATGGCGTCGGATAGCGAAACGTTGTAAAGCGAAACCCGTTTTCCCATAGGAACACTGTTTAAATGAAATGTTCCGTTCCTGAAGGCATTTTTAATGCTAAAATACACAAAATATTTTACTCAAACAATAAGATTATGCTGCACACACATACATTATGATGTAAAGATTCTATTTATTGAATCCAGAACTGTATAATAAAACTGTTAGACATGTTTAAAGGCATAAATATACCACAAAACCTTCACACAGACTGATCAGGATGATTTCCCTGACTGCAGCTTTCTGATTGACATAATGTTGCAACTTTGCAAAGCGTCGTAAGAGCGTCGGATAAGCCATTTTGGCGTCGTAAAACCGGCCATAGGGATGCATTGGACAGCGTCGGATAAGCCATTCGTCGTAAAGTGAAGCGTCGTAAAACGAGGACTGCCTGTATGGCATTGCTCTGCTATATAGTGGGCATGCTGCTCTACAAAATAGAGGGATGCATTACTCAACAAGATGGAGAAGCACATTTCTCTGCAAGATACAGAAGCACATTTCTCTGCAAGATACAGAAGTGCGTTGTTTTGCAAGATACAGAAGCGCATTGCTTTGCATGTCACAGAGGCACATTGCTTTTGGAAGATAGATACGAAAGCAGATTGCTCTGGAATGTACAGGTGCACTTTCAATTACAGTGAATTTGCCCTGCATATTTCAGGTAAACATGGGGATACAACAACCGTAATAGAGGCTTATGTGGCTATGAAGCGGTTAAGATTACTTTTGGTAGGAGTTGATCACATATGGAGAGGTAGAGTTCTGGTAGTTTCAGCCCTGTCCTTGAAGTGGGAGAATCTAGCGGAAGTCTCTCTCAGATCATTAGGCATTAAAAATAAGTACCGTGGTATATGTATCACAACAAACGTGGTGCAAATCCGGGGCAATCAAATGCACCACATGTATTGTGGAAACAATAAATTGTGTTTGTACCATTTTGTGTACAGCTATGTGTGCACTACCAGGTCCCTGGCCACGTTACATTACCAGACCTCATTATACTACTGGAGCACATAACACTGATTCCTTAGTGATTATTAGGGCACCATAAGAGATTACAATCTGCTCTCCTTGAACTCACTTTGTCGTCTCCACACCTGGTCCCGTTTTCCACCATTACACTGGGAGAAATGATTGCTTTACAATTCTCAGATGTAACGTAGGTTAAAGCACGAAAGGGTTTCTCATTGCCACCCTTGCAAAACAGCAACCCACACTTCACGTTCCTGTGTATAGATAGAGTATTAATATACAGCACCCCGCACAACGTGTCCCAGTTACACAGAGTAATAGTATACAGCACCCTGCACTGCACAGTTCAGTTTATTATTATGGAGCCCTGTGTGTGTCCCCATGTATACACAAAGCATTATTATACGGCACACGCACTGCATGTCCCTGTGTATACAAAGTATTAATATACATCCCCCACACTGCACATCCGCGTGGTTAAACAGTATTAATATACAGCACCAGCACTGCATTTCTATATGTATACACAGTTTTAATATACAGCTCCTGCACTGCAGGTTCCTCTGAATACACAGTATTAATACACAGCACTGTATATTCTGTTCAACAGGTGGAACCCACAATGTGGATCCTGCACAGACTATAGATCCCAAAACTTTACCACCTTACTCTCTACTAAAGACAGTGTTGCAGTATTAGTAGTCGTTGGAATGAAGGGGCATGAAAGGGCGCTTTTTATTATTGGCTTCCTCTTCCTTACAAATGAATAATCACTTCAGTGGCCAGCAGCACATTGCTCTGCAGGTCACAAAATTACTAAGCGGTGCTATTTTAGAAGTAATTCACCCTCACTGCATGCCACCTTGTATTCACAGAGTATTAATACACAAAACCAGCACTGCATATACTATATACTGTATATAGTACATGCATTGAACCTCACTGTCTATACACAGTGTCAAAATACAGCACCCATGCTGCACATCCATGTGTATACACACAGTATCAATACACAGCATGAGCACTGCACGTCCCTGTATATACACAGCAATTATATACAATTCACTGCATGTCCCTTTGTGTACACAGTCATTAATATACGGCACCTGCACTGCACGTCCCTTAATATACATAGATTATTAATATACGGTGTGATGGTAGGGGTAAATGTGGCTGAGTTTAATAAAGGTCAAGCCCTGCATAACCCCATCCTGTCAATTATACTGTTGTATTATGTGTATGTACTGTATATCCATGTGTAGCCAGGTCCCCCTCTGCCTTGCAACCCCCCCCCCCTCGTTACCTCCGCTGCTGGAGCCAGGCGGCAGACCCGCCGGAGTTTCTGGAGGGTGGGGGCCGAGCAGGGAGCACTCCGGTACTCCCAAGGTCCCGCGGCGTCCCGACAGTGCAGGGCGCCATGGGCGTCCGCAGGAGGGGGCAAGGGGGGGCGCTTGCCCCCCCCCTGGATCCACGGCCGCCAACAGCGGGGGACAGAGGGCACTGGCGTGACAGGATTTAGCGCTCTCACGATGTTCAAGAAGCAACGCGCGTCTCTGCAAAAAAAAAAACCTCCCTTGTCTCCTGATTGGCTGGCGTGTTGGCACGCGGCAGGATTTTTTTTTTTTTTTGCCCTCGCAAGCTCTATCTGAGCTTGCATAGCGAGGCCCCCCTTTCCTGCATGGAGCAAGTCAGTGTGACTACTGCTCCATGCCACTTCGCTTCCCCCTTGGTCCTCCTGCTCTGATTCCCCCCCCTGCTCCATCCCCCGTTCCAAAATCATCCCCCTGCTCTGGTCCCCCCCGTTCTGATTCCCCCCTGCTCCGGTCCCCCTTCCCGTTCCGATTCCCCCCCTCCCATTCCGATTCCCCCCTGCTCAGGTCCCCCCCCCCGTTCCGATGCCCCCCCGTTACGTTTCCCCCGTTTCGTTTCCCCCCGTTACGTTTCCCCCCCCCCCTGCTCCGATTCCCCCTTGTTGCGAGTGTCTGAGTGTGTGTGTCTGAGTGTGTGTGTGTGTGTGTGTGTGTGTGTGTGTGTGTGAGTGAGATCAGGGGGGGAGGGAATGAATGTGAGGGCGGATTCAGGGAGTGGGTTTGAGTCAGAGGGGGTAATTGATGGAGGGGGAGAGTGAGCGGTTGATGTAATGGCTGGGGGGGGGTGCGGGGGTGAAGTGTGGAAGGGGTTAAGAAAGGATGGGCTACACCTTGGGACTATCTGCATTAGATTGGCACCAGACAAGGTGTGGTGTGTGTGTGTGTGTGTTTGTGTGTGTGTGTGTTGTTGTGTTGTGGGTGTGTGTGTGTGTGTGTGTGTGTGTGTGTGTGTGTGTGTGTGGGTTGTGTGGATTCTGAAGCAGGAGGGGGGGGGGAGTTCCTGAGAGAGTCTGAGGGGGGGAATGTCTGAGAGAGTCTGAGGGGGAGAGAGGCTGAAGGGGAGAGAGGCTGAGAGAGTCTGAGGGGGAGAGAGTGTCTGAGGGGGGGAAGTCTGAGAGGGAGAGTCTGGGAGAGTCTGGTAGGGAGTGTCTGAGAGGGAGAGAGTGTCTGAGAGGGAGGGAGAGAGTGTCTGAGGGGGGAGAGTGTCTGAGGGAGGGAGAGTCTGAGAGAGTCTGAGAGGGAGGGTGTGTGTGTGGTTGTGTCTGTCTGTCTGTGAATGAATACAGACACCAACCCTCAGTCAGTCAGTCACCCACCCAAGTGTCAGTCAGTCACCCAAGTGTCAGTCACACAAGAGTCAGTCAGTCACCCACCCAAAGTGTCAGTCACCCACCCCGTCACCCACACCCCCCCCACACCCACTCTCTCTGTCTAGTTAAAATGATGCCCCCCCCTGAAAACATTTCTGCGGACGCCCATGCAGGGCGCCTCCATGTTGTGCTTCGCACATGCGCAGTACAGGAAGAGATGCGGCGGCCAGCCAGAGGCATTGTGCATGCGCAGTGAAGCGCGCGCCGCACTAGCCTACAAGGGAGGCTCTTGGAATTGACTACAAGTCCCATGAGCCTTAGCAGCGACCCACATGATGCCAGGGAGCCAATAGGGCTGTAGTATCTCCCTGCTTGCAGGGTTTTGATACATTTCATGCGCACGGGACACAGGCAGTCAGGACCAGGAAGAGCTAGGGGAAGGAGGTGAGTGCAGGGGTCTGTGACCCACAGCATTAGGCCAGCAGCCCCTTAGGCCCAAGTTAGGTCCTGAGCCCCTTACAGCTTGTGGTGCTACAAGGACAGGCTCTAGGTTAGGGACCTTGCCCCATTAGTACCAGTGTTAGTTAGGGACACAGCGGACGCTGCGCTCCCCGAGAAGAGGCTTGTGCTCAGGCCTATGCCCCAAAGAGACAAGGACTATCTCCAGGGTGGGATCGCCCCTGGCGGACCCTCGTGCAAGGAAGGGCAAGATATCGCAGGCGGATCACCAAACGGCGGATCATTTTTGAAGTTGCTTGCAGGCCCGAGTGCAGGAGCACTCGGCAGGTACCTACATAAGTGCACCAACAAATCACCTTATATATTCACACATAGTGGCAGCGCTGACACGGGACAAAGGGGTTAGACTGTGGACACGGTGTAGGGGTACACGGTGGTGGGTGCAAGGTACACTCCTAGTGGAGTGAATGAAATTTGGGACTACGGTACCTGGTGTGGAGTTACCCCATAGGGGGAGTAGTATTACTGAGTATACAGTGGTTGTTGCTGATACAGATGTAAAGTATTATGATTATTCTGCATATATAGTAAACTGGTTATATACATCTCAATGTATGTACTTATTGTGTATGTGGATCCTGTGTAGGCAACCTTCTACATTCCTAGAACCCTACACAGGTGGAGGCGCTGCAAACCAGATCGATCCAGAGGACTCACCCCAGGTTCCCAGCAAGCGGAGGCTCAGGCCTCTTGTGAACCTACAGGTATACGCACCACACCTGGTAACACATAGGTTCCCCCTCACATACACTATACCTGTGATTGGGGTAGGGGGAATACCCGTTACATTTGGAGGCGCTGCTGAGATCAGACCTGGGGTGCCCTATTCAATTTGGTGTCATAAAAGATCAGCAACATGTTAATTCCCTCAAGTCAAGAGGTCCATGCTTGGGCCATCACGGCCCAGGAACCACCTAGTAACGTAATGGCAGTAGGGAACGTTCCAGCGTTAATGGCAGACAGTGACATCCGGGACTCTCTGAGGAAGCTCCTAGGCCCAGATACAGTATGGTGCCGGGGCAGAGTGTACGACTCTACTGTTATTGAAGCAGCATACTATTCACTGTGGGGCGGGACATATGCCAAGAAACAGCCCCGGGCACCCTATTAGCCCCTGAGGCCCTGCCAGAAGGCTACCCCCTTTTATACTCAGACTTACCAAAAATACGGGCAATGTTTTCATCAAGGGACACTACCCAGGTTCCAGGTGAACCATCCACCAGTACTTGGCCACCTCCGGCACCGGTGTCAAGTACACCAAACCGGGTAGACTCTCCCCCACCCAAAGTCACCTTTACTCCAAGCGCTCTCACTGGAGCTACTAGTTGGGCTGACAGTCCACCTCCTTCACCAGCCCCACCTCCCCATGGGATGAACTCCCGACCTATCAGAGACAGCCGGGTAACTAATGAAAGCTCAGTAATGGGGGTGACGCTACCACAATTCGTAGAGGCCATTACCATGGCATCCCAGTCACAAAACTACTGGAAACTCAAAGCCTTCTCTGGAGTACTCCCGACAAACAGAGGGAGGAAGGGATAGACTCTTGGAGGGAGAATGCGTTAAAAGTAGTACAGGAATGGTCGTGCACTGACGCAGTGAAAAGGCAGCGTATCATGGAGTGTCTTAGGCCCCCAGCTTCTATAATTGTAACCATTCACAGGGAACTACACCCAGAGTTGACGCCGTTAGAGATGATGGAATTTCTGCTGGACGCATACGGGTTAGTGGACGATGAAGGAGCAATCTGGACGAGGTACTATCATCTATATCAGAAAGAGGGGGAAGACTTGTCGGCATTCATACACCGTCTGCAACTGGTCTTAGGAATCCTACTCAATCGTAAGTTGATTCCCGCCTCTGGGATGGATGAGGCGCTTCGTAAACAGTACCTGCGGGGATAAAGCCCCACTCACCCCATAGCCAATGTGATCCGCAGCAGACTAATGGAAGGGAGTCCCACTACGTTCACCAGATTGCTGCGCCAGGTGAAAATTCATGAAGCACATGCCATGTTACACTCTCCCACAAAACCCAAGGGCCCATCCGTATCAAAGGGAAAGGGGCCTATGGAGAAGAAGGAAGAAGTTGCCGCCCTGTCAAAGGGGTACAAGCTAAAAACCTCAGACAAACCATCTTCCACGTACAAGGTTCGGCCTGAACGCAGCGAAGTTGTTTGCTATAACTGCGGTAAGAAGGGCCACTTCTCCAATGACTGTCCAGAAAGGGAGGACCCCCCAGAGGAAAAACCTCCCAATAGAGGAAATTCAGCCCGGTCAATGGTCTGTCATGTACAAAAGGCAGAGTCTGACCCAGAAACCCCTACTGGATCCGATGAGGCCCCTCCTGATCCCGGCCCCAGTGATGATGCCTCACCATGGGATGCGTACAGCCAGGTAGGCCCGTTGGCCATCGTGCGGGTTGTGCTAGAAGGGATCTATGCCTCTGTTCTACTGGACACCGGATCCCAAGTGACCATAATATACCAAAAATTCTATGACCAGCACCTCAAACACTGCCCCTTGCGGTCGGCAGAACATATGAAGGTGAGGGGGTTAAGTAACGAAGATTACCCCATCGACGGTATTGTAAGGGTTCAACTGGAAATACTCCAACTGAACACCGGCAAGAAACACCCATGCATGTGGAAGCGATGGTATGCCTTGAACCCCAAGAACAGTGTAAGTATCCGATCATCTTGGGAACAAATACTTATATAGTACGAGCTGTAATCAGAGCATACCTGAAAGAGACCAACGAGTTACCGATGGCCAACCTGCTCCTCGATCCCGTCCTACGAGAGGAGTGCAACCGGGTATATGCCTTAGAGCAGGGGTGGGGAACCTTTTTTCTGCCAAGGGCCATTTGGATATTTATAACATCATTCGCGGGCTATACAAAATTTTCAACTTAAAAATTAGCCTGCTACAGTATATTTGGTAAAACATTTAATTAACTCACCCCTAATGTGATGGCTGGAACTGCTTCTCTTTGGTGAGGCGTGTGATGTTAGCTGGTATTGATGATGTTGCTACTCGCAACTAGTTTTCTTGGTTTGGGTGGGTGACTGACTGACTGACACTTGTGTGACTGGCTGACTGTCTGACACTTGTGTGACTGACTGACACTTGTGTGACTGACTGACTGACTGACTGACACTTGTGTGACTGACTGACACTTGTGTGACTGACTGACACTTGTGTGACTGACTGACTGACACTTGTGTGACTGACTGACTGACACTTGGGTCCCAGGCCCATTTTTGGGAACGTCGGGCCCCTCGGCCCATATAGAGCCGCAAAATTATTTAGAGTCACCGCCCGGGAACAAGCTGCAGAATGTTTTAAAAAAAAAAAAAAAATTCCCCTCTTCCTGATCGGCTGCCGTGCTGTCACTTGCCAAGACTTTTTTTTTTTGCCCACCTCTTCTACATGGAGCAAGTGTAGGGTGCAAGCCCTCAGCACTGCCCCCCCTCCCTCTCTCCTCCACTAATGCCGGGCTCCTTAGGCTCCGCCCCTCGTCCCTTTCTTAGGCTCGCGGGGCTGCCAGTTCATCTGCAATGGCTACCTATGCTGCTCCAGCAGGCACCAGCCACGGGCCCCAGGTGATACCCACATGCGCCCCTTATATCCCTCCCGGGCACCTTACCCACCCCAAGGGAGGAGAGGCCTTATTTTGTGTGTGTTTGCAGAGGTGGGGCTAGGTGGTGTGTGTCACTGTGTGTGGTCTGTCTCTGTTCAACTGTGTGTGTGGTGTGTTGTGTGTGTGTGTTGTTGTGTGGTTGTGTGTCAATGTCACTAGTGTGTGAGTTGTCTGGTCATTGTCATGTGTGTGTCTGGCACTGTCACTGTTGTGTCGGCACTGTTACTGTGTGTGTGTGTGTGTGTGTGTCACTGTTTGTGTGTGTCACGTGTTTGTGTGTGTCTGTGTTGTGTCACTGTCTACTGTGTGTGTGGTCAACTGTCTCTGTGTGTGTGTGTGGTCAGTGTCTCTATGTGTGTGCGTCTCACTGTATCTGTGTCTTACTCCTTGTGCGTCCTGGTGTGGTCTCACTGTCTATTGGTAGTGTGGTTGTATGTGTGTGTTGTCGTGTGTGTTGTGGTGTATGGTGTGTGTTGTGTGTGTGTGTGATGTGTGTGTGTGTGTGTGTGGTGTGTGTGTGTGATGTGTGTGTGTGGGTGGTGTGTGTGTGTGTGGTGTGTGTTCACTGTCACTGTGTGTGTCCCTGTTCACTGTTGTGTGTCACTGTCACTGTGTGTGTCTCACTGTCACGTGTTGTGTGTGCTCTGTGTGGTGTGTCACTGTCTGTTGTTCACGGTCACTGTGTCAATGGTGTTGTGTGTCACTGTCTGTGTGTGGCAGCAGCCGCTGACCGTGTAAAAGGAGCCTGAGTATCAACGGCAGCGAGGGTGGTAAGCAGCGTCTCCGGGGGGAGAGGGTATAAGAGCGTGGGGTTGGGGGATGGGGGGGAGGGGTTATAAGAGGAGGGGATAGAAGACGAGTAGTGTGGAGGAGAGACACCTCAATACCACCTCTCCTCCTCTCCACACCCCACCGGGCGCAGTGGGAGGAGGGCACCTGCTCCGCAGTGCCGCAGTGTAAGATGAGAGGTTGCTATGGCGGGCCCTGACAGGGGAAGGGCAGGATGGCCTGGGATACCACCAGGCCATGTCACTCAGTCACTGAGTGATGCTAATCCCAGCATCATTGCGTCTCCTGGATTCAAACATGTTGTATGATTAACTTTGCAGACAAAAAATCGTGCCCCATAAAATGACTCAGTGTGATCTAAGCGTCCAGACCGTCCCTCATGCATCTCAAATTGCCACCTTCTTGCAGCTGATTCTTCTTTTGTTTAGAGAGTGTCTGAAGTGAGGGAGAGAGTGTCTGAGAGTGTGTGATTCCCATCCCCCTGCCTCCGATTGTGTGGGTGAGAGAATCAGACACCAACCACAGTAAGAAGCTCCCACCAACCCAAGTGCAGTACCAAGTGTCAGTCTCGTCAGGGTCACCAAGTGGGAGTCAGTCAGTCAGCACCAAGTGTCAGTCAGTCAGTCTAGGTCCCACCCAAGTGTCAGTCAGTAGTCACCAACCCAATGTCGTTCAGGTCAGTCAGTCCCACAAGTCGTCAGTCCACGTCAGCTCAACAAGTGTTCGTCACACAGTGTCAGTCACTACCAAGTGTCAGTCAGTCAGTCAGTCACACACAGTGTAGTCGTCAATCAAACAAGTAGTCAGTCACCCAAGAGTGACAGTCAGTCAGTCAAGTCAGTCAGCGTCGCACCAAGTGTCAGTAGGTCAGTCAGTCACCCAAAGTTGTCAGTCAAGTTCAGTACACTCCACCAAGGTGTCAGTTCAGTCAGTCAGTCACCCAAAGTGTCTGTCAGTCACCCAACCAGAGTGCAAGTAAGTCATCCACCCAATAGTCAGTCAGTCAGGTCAGTCAGTCACACAAGTGTCAGTCAGTCACACATAGTGTCAGTCAGTCAGTCAGTCAGTCACACATGTCAGTCAGTCACAATCATGGTCAGTCAGTCAGTCACACAAGTGTCAGTCAGTCAGTCACCAGTGGCAGTCAGTCAGGTTCAGTCACA